>APFE030397274.1:67111-105259 GCA_000404065.3 Pinus taeda | reverse complement strand
TTCCGAATCAGATGCATGTTCTGACCCTGAGCCAAAACCCGACAAGGGGAATGGCAAAGGGAAGCAGATCATTGATGCAGATCCCAGTGCCACTGTTGCCACTGCCAAAATCCAGAAGAAAGAGCCCGAAGAGCCAGAGGAGGGGGAACGTATTTTCCACTCACATATGTGGGTGAAGGGTTTGCCACTGCAATTCATTGTCGACAGTGGCAGCCAAAAGAACCTCGTTTCAGAAGAGGTCGTGAAACGGTTGGGTCTACCGACTACACCACACCCACAGTTGTACAGTATCGGGTGGCTTCATGAAGGACGAGATCTCAAAGTTCGCCAGCAGTGTCACCTTCCCTACAGCATCAAACAATTCACAGACGAGGTATTGTGTGATGTTACACCTCTGGATGTTTGTGATGTATTATTAGGCCAGCCATACTTGTGGAGGCGACATGCTGTGTATGAGTCAAAGCCTCGTGCTGTCATTATTTCTTTGAATAATTCATTATACAGGATACCAGAGGTAGCCCCACCTACCGCCACATGTTTGATCACTACTAAGAAAGGCAGCAAGCTCATATCACAGACCAGGAAATTCATTTGTATGGTGCGCTCCCAAAGTAAGGGGAAGATCGCTGCTACATCCATGACCCCCACAAAGGGTTCCTCCATGCAGCAACAGCAACAGAGGGATACAGTCATGACAGAACACGGGAACAACTTCTCCTCACCCACAGGGGTACCACATAAGTTTCAGGTGGGCGACAAAGTTTGGTTACATCTGCAAAAAGAACGCCTTACAAGAGCCCATCAGAAGCTCCGACCACTTCGACATGGTCCTTACACCAGTACCAAGGCTACGGGCAACAATACTTTGAAGCACAACATTCCTCCATTCCTTCATTTGCACCGTGTGTTCAATGTGGACCATCGTCGACCATGCTTCCCACCATTACTGGACACATCAGAGATTGCAGAACAGCTCACCCGGGAATAAGTTCAACAAATGGAGGAACTCAACGCAATGGGGACCATTGCTTCCTAAGGGGGGAGGAATGATCCAGGTGGATGTTGGTGGCCGCCCACCTATCCCATTTGGACCCCCACAACTGTCTCTTTTAGTCTTTTTAGTTTCCTAAATTGTAGCACAATTTACTATTTTTAGCAGTTTTTCGGGTCCTGAACTTCCGGAGCCGTTTTGAGGCCCTAAACGACGTTTTTTGGGAAATCTGGGGGCAACATGGGTCCATGATCTGATGTTGCCCTTCCCAAAGTGGTATTTCTCGGATAGATCTTTCTAACGAGCTATCATACGCATCAAACGAAGATCGTATGCCAAAGTTAAGACCCGAGGAAATTGATGTACCAATTTACCCAAAACAGGGCCTAAAATTTGGCGTTTCATCTTCTAGGGGTAGGTTTTGGAATGTGAAGGGTTTTTCATTGTTTCTCAACAATAAATAGGCCTTCGAGCCTCATTGTAACATAGTTCGGAACAGTTCAGAGGCACGTAGCGACCACATCTCTTCTTAGAGATAAGCTACCATCGCCCTAGCTGGTTTATTTCCATTTCTGGTTGTAAGCATATTTCGGTATTTTCCATTAATGAAATGAAGTATTATTTCAGCTGCATCTTTGTGTATATGGTTATCTCTGTAGTTTATTGCGTTCCTGTTTAAATCCGGATCACTTCCATAATAGCTCTTTCGATGACTTCAAAAGATCTTCTTGCTGCATCAGTCCATTTGATCTCTGATCCCCTTTTTAGCATAGAGGTGATGTGCTTTACCAATTCTACAAAATTATGAATAAACCTCCTTACAAAATTTATTTTACCCAAAAAGGACTGGATGTCCTTTTTTGATCTTGGCATAGACAAGGTCTGTATCACTTTCACTCTCTCTGGGTCAATCTTGACACCTGCAGTAGAAACAATGTGTCCTAGAAGCTTGCCCTCTGTAGAGCTGTAACTAGGGTCTCTCACACCACTAATTATCCCACATTAATAAGTCAACCCGGGAACGATTTGTTATTGCAAGGAGTAACTCAATCCGAGGCTATTTGTCCGAGTAGTGCTCGGCAGTATAGTGTTCTAATGATTCGAAAGGAAACAGATGCTAAGCTATAACTAAACTAACTTAAAAGGTAGAATCACACAAGGCAATTGATCAGTCAAGGGTACGGAAGCAACAACCCATCCCTTTAGAAACTGATGAAGAAAGGAAATTAGAGCATGGACTTGTAGGTCTGGGAGCTAAGCAACGTCTTGTTGAGGCTCACTACAGCCTTAGACCTTCTCTCACACCATAAACATCAAAGGCAGGTAAATAAAGCGATGGAAAGTAAAATGGAACAACAATCTGGAAATGGAACAACAATAAATGGAACAACAGTAAAATGGAACAACAGTAATCAAATAGGGCAACAGTGATAAAATGGAACAACAGTAATAAAATGGAACAACAATCCTTAATGAATTATGAGACAGCAATTCTCACCCGTATGTACATGTTTTATACTACTACAGCAATCTGAGAATAATAGATGATATGGCTATGCTTCTTAACGAAGTAATATGGCTTGCAAGTCTCACAAATACTCTTTTACATGGATCTAATAATGATACATTCAGGCTAACCTTCTGTTACGGAAATAATTGAAAGATGCAACTCAAATAGATCCAGAAGTCATTCGCATATCAATTATGGCATATCACATAAAAGATGTATCAGATTACTTAAATAACAAAAATAAACAAATCACACACAAATCACCGTATAATAATACAAAAGCGAGTGTCCTTCGGAGCCGGGCCCTGAGCTGCCAAGGGTACACTGCCTTAAGTTACTCCAGATGTAGAGATGAAACGAACACCAAGTCTTCTATATTAATCTCATCAAAAGTATACAAAGTAAGGTCTCAGCAAGACTCAATGATCATAATTTGTTCTGAAACTTAAAATCATAAAAACAGTCGTCCTTTTCTCAATGGCGTGGTGCCTTTATATAACAGAAATGACGGAGGTATCTATACAAAAAAAGATAAGTTAAAGCAGCGATCCCTCAGGATCAAAGATCCTGAGGGATTCGCTAATTGTTCAATTCTTTTCTTTTCCTTCATGCGCTCTCCGACCCGGTATCCCACATTCTTTCCCTGGGCTATTCGGCTCTAATCTTTCTTGATCTCGTCCGCATCCGGTGCCCTGCTGGAGGGACAACAGTTATTTTCCTTTTGCTTCTTGCTTTTGATCGACAATCCCCTGTTTCCACGTCTTCTTGCATAGAAAACATCAATTATCAACACTTGAGCTTCCTTTGTCTATTTTCGCATATTTTATCAAAATCCTCTATCTTCTTTGAACTCAAGATACAAAAAAAGTTAGAATTGTTATTGAAAAACCACTAGATTGCTTGTCAAAAGCATACCTTCCAAGTGCTCCACACACCCCGCTGCTTACCCTGTTTCATGGCCTCATGAAAACGTTATAGTTGACATGCAAAGCAGTGAGAGAATAGGCCGGAGAAGGGATCTCGTGAGGAGGCCGACAACCATGATGAGCAACTAGGTGGTCAAAGAACTGATCTATTTGATCTGCATGCATCTCATATAAGGCCTGATATCTGGGTGCAGGGTGCCAAATAATTGGACTGCGAAATCGATACCCCAACCAGGATGGCCCTGCTCGCAGAATTCGTTCCCCATAGAGACTCAATCGGCTTGCAGCTAGCTCAAAATTCTCATATTTGAAGGGTTCCCTGAGCTGGATGTTTGGGTTAGAGGTCCGGTATCGAAATTTTGCAGCATCGATGGCCAGGTCTTTAATAGTCAGGAAGTATTCCAGACTATTTCGGATCAAGTCTTCGTGCATGGGACCTAATATCTCAATGACACCTGGGATCCTCATAAGACTCCTATGTTCTCTCCATAGCGTCATTGGGTCTCTAGGTTCAGCTCGTACCCATAAATCTAAGCTGTTCTCTTGTCTCTGGAAGGTGTTGTAAGCTTTGAGCCATTTCAACTGATTAACCCCAAATGAGATAAAGGCTTGGAGTTGTATATCGCCAACAAAAGGGCCAGGATTTAAATCAGTCTCCTGGTCTAGTACAAGATTGTGCAGGTAAAACTCGCATAATAGCCTTTGAACTTTAACCCCATAGTGCTTACAACAGTCTATAAAGTCATTAACAGTGTTGATGTGGATGGGTGCTCCTGCCCTAACGACTTTTATTTTTAATCTCAGATATCGTTCAAGCAAAAATAAAGTATAATTTTTAGCAGGGCCCCTACAAGTCAAAACATCAGTATATAAGGAACACACGGTGTCCATCTGCTTAATAACACTATCTAATCGACGAGTTACCTTAGCAACCTTTTCCTGCTCCTTCTGCCACCCTTCAAAGGCCTGGCTCTCGGACTGACTGATGTCTCGAAGTTGCTGTTGGAGCTCTTCGTATCTTTCCTTGGGGACTTTCTGTTCTCGCAACTGCTCAGCTTCTTGCTGAGCTTCCTTCATCATTTTATGCAAAGTTCTGGTTTTTGGGTCCTTTTTCCACAAAGCCGTAGAGGCTGGAAGCTTGACCTGGACCTTTCTATTACGTTGCTTGGAGTTTAGGACGCGAATTACACCCGAGGGTGGTGCTTCTGTTTGGACCTCTTTGCTTTCTGTTTCTTTCTTAACTCGAATAAAGGGTTGCTGTGGCCCTTCCGCCATCAGAGCCCCTTGCTGTTCCATTGGTATGTCCATTCGTTCTTCGGGGTCAGATGGAACAACAGTCTTCCCCTCCCTATTATTTGGAACAACACCCTGTTCCTCGACAGTAGGTCTCCTAATGGGGTTTCGACCAGCAAAACGGGTTCTTATCCTCGGGGTTCTTGCTGCCATGGTCCTCCTTCTTTTCCTTACGGTCTTCTGTATTCTCAAGCTGGCTTTCAACATTCGAATTTGCTGCCGGAGTCTGGCTATGGTGCCCAGCAACTTCTGCTGTTTCTTTCTTAACTTCTTAATTTCCTTTGCCTCAGCAGAGGGTTTGGCACTTAAGCTCGTCCCTTCTTCATCTGGGATATCTTCCAGTATTTCGGGGACAGGTTGTCCCTGATTGTTGTCCTCTATTTCATTGTCATATCCAAGCAGGTTTTCTTCCTCTGCCTCTTCTGCATGCATTTCCTCGGGTAATTCTTCTTCTGGGGGACCGTCAGGGACACCTCCTGTGCCAGAGGGCTGGCCATATTCTCCCATATTGGCCAGAATTGCTGCCAATTCCTCCTCACCTGGAGGGTCCTGCAGCAGGCTACCCCCTGGCTGTGCAATTTCTTCTTCCTGATTGCCCTATTCGGTGGCCTCTTCTTCCTTTGAGTGTTCATCTTCTTGGTTGCTCTGTTCAGTGGCCATTTCTTCCTCAAAGCGTTCATCTTCCTTTTCAATTTCTCCTTCCGGCTGGTCAGTCTCGGCCTCTGATTGCTTGGCATTCCCTTCGGAGAGTCCTCCTTCCAGTTCTGGGGGTTCGTCCATAATTTCAATTGGTTGGGCCGTGGTTCCTTGAATCCTTTCTAACCTTCCTCGTATCCGAGCCAACCGAGCTGACTTCCTTGGTCTTTCAGGTTGGTTGGGTGTGTCGGCAGGTTCTCTGGGTTCTTCTTGTCGTTCTGGCGTACCGGAGGGTTGTTTCCGTTTAGAAGCAGCATGTCTTTCTGCTGCTGGCTCCTTGCGTCTTTCTGAACGTTCTGGCGTACTGGAGGACTGTTCAGGTTTCGGGGGTTGTACAGCCAATCCCCCCTCGACTGCTTCAATCAATTCTTCCCAAGTGCTCTGCTGTTGGGTGAGACTGTGGCTCACTATTAACCGGATCAGTCCATGGTGGCTGACAACTGCGTCTATATGCTGAGCCTTCTTCATGCTTCGGGCCGCGTCATGTAACAGCGAATTTAAAAGTGCAGGGAGATTCACAGAGCATTTTCCTTTTAAAACAGCCAAAAGTTTTAAGTGACGAGGACTTACCACGTCTTTTCTTCCTTCGCAGGTGATGTAACTTTGCACTGTCTTCGCCAGCTCGGTCCAGGGTTCCCCAAGTGTTGCCGGCAGAACTCCTTTCCCTTTGACTGTCAAGCTTTGGCCTTCGTCCTGGAACATTTCCATCGCTTTTTGCAATCTCTCCTTCTTCAGCGTCCATGTGGGTCCAACAGCTGGTAATCCTGAGACTTCTGCAATAATGTCCTCCGTAACCACTATCTGCTTTCCTCTTACTACAGAGTGGTTTTCCTGCAAATTCTGCAGGAATTCTAATGCTACTGCTTCGTTTGATTCTTGCAGGCAGTTGAAGTAATTCAACCATCCTGCATTTTCCAGGATTTTACGAGCAGCAGCGGAAACTGTCAGCTTGTGAGGTTCACTTCGGACCGTCTTTCCGCCCATAATTCTACTCAGAAATGGAACAACAACTGCTTGCGGTATTTGCGACGCAGAGAGGATGACTAATGCCAATTTTTGGGAAGGATCACAGGGCATGCAACGAAAAAAGGATCGTGGACGGCAATCTCCGTAGGATGAAATCATCATACCGTTAAACCATGCCCTTCCTTCGTACATTATCTTGCCCGAATGGTGTGCAGCCACGTAGCCCCTGCAATAATGAGGTTACCTCCCCCCCGCGATCTGATAGGTTGCCCTCAGCCGTCAAAGAGAGGAGCAGCAGCCAGTCGGGAGTCAAATCATAAAGTACAGCATATGGAATTATGCCATGTTGTAAAAAAACAACGAAATGCCGAAACCGAGGCAAAAAGGTAGATCGCGTTTTATATGGAAGCCTGCATGATATAATGAGAAACCAGAGAATTGGACGTCTGTCAAATGTATGAAATCTCCAGTAGTCATTGTCAGTTTCGTTGCCATGATCGGTGGTAATAAGTATTCATGCGATATGTATCGGGGTGTGACATATGATTTATACAAAGGATATAAGAGACAGAAATATTTGATATCATACCTGCTGGTGTAAATATTACGACTCCGATGCCATTAACAGAGCTCTGCTGCCAACAGGTGTTCATAACCTTGGCAGAGTTGTTTATTTCACCCTCCAGAACGATGATCCTTTGTGTATATTTTGAAGAGTGCTTTGTCAAAATGCAGGCCATTATGCCGGCTTGGTAACCGGATAACCATAATGCCATTCACAAGGTAGGCATGAAACGTGGTCAAGCCGGCTCGTGATGAGACCTCCTATTCCAAGGTTTGGTTGTTAATTTTCCTTCGGACCATGTCCCTGGTGTGGTGGCCATAATGGGAATGCCACTTCGCTTCCATCCTTATGATCATGGTAGGATGGCTCTGAATGAGACCCCCTATCCTGGATTTGACAATTTCATATATATATATATATATATTTTTATTTTTATTTTATTTTAATTTTATTTTATTTTATTTATTTATTTTTTTTTCGCTTGGAGAGCACCTCTTTTTTTTGTTTATTTCCACATAAGGGTGGTTCCGCACTCCTTAAGAGCGGGAAATGGTGGAAGAAGTCTTATAATCCCAAAAGTTAGATATAAATCGTTTGTTCTTATCCCTTAGTAATAATCAAGAAAGATTTCAGGGGAATCGTCATGAAAAAAAAAATCACCAAACCAGGGTTCGGGAAGAAGACAATGACAGTGGAGATGAAAAATTAACGTCCTTCGTCTGGTCCTCTTATCCATACTAGTTCCATAGTAAATAGCAATTTATGATATGCTGATTTCGGTATATCATGCTTTATATTCATCGCATAAATTCATTGCTGTATCTAAAAGATTGGGAGACCATGGGCGCAAGGCATCAAATAAAGGTAAGAACATGCCGATGGCCTTTCTGAGATAAGAATCTATTGGCGAGATACCATTTCTTTGAGAGGAACAACAAAAATCGGAAATGCTGTTCCTTCCGAGAAAGGAACAACAAAAACACGCAAGTGCTGTTCCTTTTCACAAAGGAACAACAAAAACACCCAAATGCTGTTCCTTTTCGCCAAGGAACAGCAAAAACACGCAAGTGCTATTCCTTTTCGCAAAGGAACAGCAAAAACACCGAAATGCTGTTCCTTCTCGCAAAGGAACAACAAAAACACGCAAGTGCTGTTCCTTTTCGCAAAGGAACAACAAAAACACCGAAATGTTGTTCCTTTTCGCAAAGGAACAACAAAGACACTCAAATGCTGTTCCTTTTCGCAAAGGAACAGCAAAAACACACAAGTGCTGTTCCTTTTCGCAAAGAAACAGCAAAAACACCCAAATGCTGTTCCTTTTCGCAAAGGAACAGCAAAAACACGCAAGTGCTGTTCCTTTTCACAAAGGAACAGCAAAAACACCGAAATGCTGTTCCTTTTTGCAAAGGAACAGCAAAAACACGCAAGTGCTGTTCCTTTTCGCAAAGGAACAACAAAAACACCCAAATGCTATTCCTTTTCACAAAGGAACAACAAAAACACGCAAGTGCTGTTGCTTTTGAAAAGGAACAGCGAAATCGCACAAATGTTGTTCCTTTTGAAAAGGAACAACAAAACGTCACGAAGGTTGTTCCTTTTGAAAAGGAACAACAACAACACACAAATGCTGTTCCTTTTGAAAAGGAACATCAAGACCACGCAAATGCTGTTCCTTTTGAAAAAGAACAGCAAAACCACACAAATAACATAGCAAAATAGGTAATAAAAAAAAACGTATATACAGGATGTTATGTACAAGTTATGAAATGAATTACTTAAGTTACAAGTGAGGAAGATTTCACTTGCTCTCCTAGAACTTCCAAATCAATATCTTGTCGTAGCTGCTGACAAAAGGATTCCCGAGTGAGTGGCTTTCGATAAAGACGAACTCGATGGCCATTTACTTTGAATGCATATCCAGAACCATCGATTGTGATCAGGGTAAGGGTCCCATTGTCGTGTACCTTCTGGATTTCGTATGGTCCTAACCATCGAGTCTAGAGTTTTCTCGGGAAGTCCTGAAACCGAGAGTCATATAGCAGAGCCCGGTCTCCTTCAAGAAAGACTTTATTCTTAATAAGTGCATCATGCCACTTGGCTCGCTGTTGCTGAATCAACGCTGTATTCTGTAATGCAGAGAGCCTAATTTCGTCCAACTCATTGACCTGTTGTAGTCGATTAATTTGCGCCTCAATCAAATCTAGGCCGACTTCTTGTGCAGTTTGTAGCGTTTGGATTTCAAATTCTATAGGAAAAATTGGTTGTTTTCCAAACACTAATAGATAAGGCGAATAGCCTGTCGTACTTCTCCATGTGGTTCTATAGGCCCATAGTGCCTCAGGTAGCCGAGCGGCCCAATCACGCTTATGTGCTGCAATGGTTTTTGTTAAAATTGATTCTATGACCTTATTACTACTTTCTACTTGCCCATTGGCCCGCGGTTGGTATGGGGTAGTGATCTTATGTTGGACATGATAATTGTTAAGTGTTGCAGCTAATTTATTTCCAACAAATTGCGGTCCACCATCTGTGATTACTTCTCTCAGAAGTCCATAATGTACAAACAAATGGAACAAGAATTGTATTACCGAGTCCTCTGTAGCCTTAGGCAATGATTCAGCCTCGACCCATTTAGTAACATAGTCAGTTGCCACCAGAATGTATGTCCTCTGATTTGATGGGGGATTAATGGGTCCGACGAAGTCAAGAGCCCATCGTTCAAATGGCTCAATTACCAATTGTGGTCTCAGAGGCATTTCATCGGCTTGGCCAGGTTTTCCTGCTTGCTGACAACTGTCACAGGGTTGTGCAATTTTTTTTGCATCTTTGAAAATCGTAGGCCAGTAGTATCCTGTCTGTAGTACTTTGTGTTTATAAGAAGAGCTTCGGCGTAAATCACATAGGACAGATCTTTGTCGACGCGTTTCGAACCAACTAGTGACGATGAACCACACTAGTTGGTTCGAAACGCATCGACAAAGATCTGTCCTATGTGATTTACGCCGAAGCTCTTCTTATAAATATGATGGATCACAGAAGCCTCAATTCTACAAGTACTTTGTGTGCTGTTCTTTTTTCGGCAAAATGTCCCCCGCATGGTCCGTCGTGGCAAGCTTTTAAGATGTCGAAGATCTCATCCTCTCAAATACACCTCCTGATTTGCATATCTACCCCTGTATGGAACAAATGTCCTCCAATCCACAAAAATCGAGTGCTCTTCTGAACAATCTGCTTCCGTTCCTGAGGGGTTAAGTGTTTTGGTAGCTTACCTACTGCAAGGTAATTGGCGACATTAGCATACCAGGGTGTTCGAACAGCAACAGCAAACAGGTGTTTATCAGGAAATTGGTCTTCTACTGCTGCTGTTTCAATGGATTTTGGTATCCGTGAGAGAAAATCGGCTACAGGGTTTTCCTTGCCACGTCGATCCTTAACTGTGATGTCGAAATCCTGCAATAAGATCAACCATCTAGTTATTCTAGCATTCGTAACAGGTTTATTTGCCAAATATTTGATAGCAGAATGGTCTGTATATAACACAACAGGATAGCCTGTAATATAATGTCTGAATTTGTTAACAACATGTATTACAGCCAGGAATTCTTTTTCGGTAACAGTATAATTGAATTCGGCAGAGGATAAATTTTTGCTGATATAGTAAATAGCATATGGCTTCTTATCCTCTTCTTGCCCCAGGACTGCACCAATTGCGGTATCTGAGGCATCAGATGAGATTTGGAATGGCAAATTCCAGTTTGGTCCTCGAAGGACTGGGGCTGTTGATACCAACTTTTTCAGTTCCTTAAAGGCCTGGTCACATTTTTCTGTCCGTAAGAAATCAACATTACCAGTTAGAGCATATAGAGGTGTAGCAACACGTGAATAATGTTCTATAAATCGTCTGTAATATCCAGAAAATCCAAGAAAACTGCGTACCTCTGTTTGAGTAGTGGGGGTAGGGATAAGCAAAAGAATCTGAATTTTGGCCGGGTTTACCTGGATGCCAGTTGCTGAAATATAATGCCCTGGAATGAGCCCTTCTGTCATCATCATGTAACATTTTTCGTGGCTCAGACAAAGTTTGGTAGCGATACAACGTTGCAGAAATTTTTCCAGGCTATCCAGAGCTGGATCAAAATCTTCGCCATATGGCGTAAAGTCATCCATGTACACCTCAAGTCCGTCGTTTATTAAATCTGCAAAGATGCTGAGGACAACCCTTTGGAATGTAGCAGGGGCATTACATAGGCCGAAAGGTAATACTTGATAGGCAAACGTTCCCCAAGGACAAGTAAAGGTAGTTTTATCCTGGTCTTCAGGGGCAATTTGGATTTGGTTATATCCGCTGAAGCCGTCCAGAAAAGAAAAAAAATTCTTTCCTGCCAAAGTGTCCAATACTTGATCTATAAATGGGAGGGGAAAGTGATCATTCTGTGTGGCCTTATTTAACTCCCTGTAATCCACGCAAATCCTCCATTTTCCATTTTTCTTGGGTACCACCACTAGGAGAGAGACCCATTTACTATCAGAGATGGGATAAATAAAATTAACATCCAAAAGTTTCTGAAGTTCGGCTTTTACTACTTCTTTTAGATGGGGGTTGAGTCTTCTTTGTGGCTGACGAACTGGTCTTGCATCCTTTTCTATATAGATATGGTGGGTACATAATTGAGGATCAATCCCCTTCATGTCAGGGTAATCTCATGCAAATGCTTCCTTATATTTTTGTAACAGATTCACAAGCTTTATTTCTTGATCTGGTGTGAGGTTGGCGTTGATGTTTAGAGTCTTACCAGGTTCGATTTCCACTACTTTACTATTGGCAACAACAGTTACTGGTATTGTTTGATCATGTGGATCTTTTAAATAGTCTTCTTCTAGCTCACTATCAAAGGCTGCTTCTATCATAAAGCACTATGTGTGAGATCTAGATTCAGTTTGACTAATGAAGTTATTGATGGCATCATCTTCGGTCTGATCTTTAAAATCTAAAGCCTTCTGTACAGTCAATGGAGATCTAATATTATTAGTAAGATATGACACAGGATACTGATTAGTTTTGATCACTGGTAGGCTTGGCTGTGCTGGAGGATATAGAACTAGATTTTTAACGTCTGGTCCTTTAGTTATGGTCATGTTTCCCTGGCGGCAACCAATGTAGGCATCGGTAGTAGCAAGCTAAGGTCTTCCAAGTATTAGCGGATATCCATCTAGTCGGGTTTTTGGATTAATTATCAGGAAGTCAGTTGGATATTCCCAGGAGTCTACAGAAACCATGACATCTTATAGAATACCTTCTGGTCAAACCACCGATCGATCTGCCAATTCTAGCAAAGTAGAAGTAGGTTCTACCGATGTGATGCCAAGCTTTTGGCAAGTGGAAGTTGTCAAAATGTTGATTGCAGCTCCCAGGTCGACTAAAACGTTAGTCAGGGTTTGACCATAGATTTGGACAGTTATAATTGGGTTCCCGGGATCTTCGTATTTTATAGGTGTCTCTTTTCTTGATAACAAGTCGGATAAAGTACCAACTACTTGGACTCTAGGGTTAGTAGTTGTATTCCTCCTTGATTTTTTTATGCACAGTTCTTTTATAGTTTTTGCGTATATAGGAATATCTTGTATGGCTTGGAGGAATGGAATTTTTATGTACAGGTTTTGTAACTCTCCCAGAATGTCGAAGTATGGATATTGTACTGGTCGTGGTATGACTAATCGTTCCGGGAAAGGAGGAGAGGATGTTTTTGCTTGGTGATGGCTCTGTTGTCTATTTACATCCTCTTGTTGTGGTGGTTGTTCTACTGGTGACTGATCTTCAATATGAACGGTTTTGTCTCCCTCTGTTTCTATTATACGTCCAGATCATAACCGAAGATCATTACACTCCCTTATGTCAGGTCCAATTTCTGATGTCTCTATGATTTGGAGGGATTGGACTGGCCTATTATTACGATTGGGATTGGGTTGGGCTGGGAGTTAAGGTCTCAGATTAGACTAGGGGTTTTGTTGTAAGGCTGGCAGAGTTGGTTAAGGGAGTGGAATAGTTCCTGTTGATTGATATGTTGATCTTGGCCAATTTGTTTGCCAGGGTGAACCTTGTGAGGTAGGGGCAATCCATTGCGGAGGATATGAATTATTCTGCCAATATGGTGGGTTGTAAGGAAAATTTGGCCAACTGAATTGGCCTGTCTGATTCATCCATGGATTTGGGGATGGAAACAGCTGTGATGACCAATTCGGAAATGGGGGTGTAGAATGGTTTTGCCACATACCATATTGCTGAGCATTATACTGCGGCGGCTGAAAAGAAGAAGTTGGGTCCGAAAACATACCTGATTGCCTTGGTTGCCATTGGCGAAGCTGGTTAACAAAGTATGCTGGCTCTGGTTCTTCTTCTGCTTCTTTGTATACTGCCTTCAGTCCAGGAAGTGAGGGGCAGCTTTCAGTGAGATGGTATTTTGTGCAGATGGCGCATGTTTGAACTGAATCTAGTGGACATTCCTTGTGGCTATGTTTTCTTCTGCATCGGGGGCAGAAAATTGCCAGATTCTGTTCTGCCTCCATCTGCTTTTGCTTAGCCTGCACAATATCAAGCTCTGTGCAAGTTCTACACGTGTTACTCCTTCTGTTGATATTTTGTTATCTCTAACAAACCGATCATATTCTATTGGTTTTATCCTTGTGCTGCCTCTTGAACTCCTGATGCATAAATTAATGATTTCAGCAAAATTCTCTTGGTAAATATCCCATTTTCCCATGATATTCAATGTTTCAATCCATTGTTCTTTCATACCTCTAATCAATGCAGTTTTCAGCACATTATCAGGCAGAGGTAATGATGCATAGGGGGATCTTTGTAAATTATACTGAAAACGTTCTACATATTCCTCTAGAGTTTCATTTGGTCTGGCCGTCATTTGAAAAATTTCATCTTTTAGTTCTCTTAACCTGCAGTAATCCTGATATTTCTTGAGGAAGGATTCTTTCATTTGCTCCCAGTTGTTTATGACTCCACCACCTAAACCCATAAACCATCTCAAAGCTGCTCCTTTCAAAGTGGAGGGGAACAGCTTCAATTTTTGGGGATCAGTGGTGTAATCATATCCTCTACATAACACATCAAATTCAAATAAGAATGCGTCAGGGTCTTCTGATGTGAGTCCATGAAGCGTTGGGATGTGTTGAAGAGGGATTGCTTTCATGGGTGCATTTGCAGCAGAGTCTACTATCGGATATTGCAATGTAGAGGTTTGAATATTTGGCCGATTCTGTGCCATGGTGTCGAATATGTGCCAATAGTCTTCCGGAATTTCTAGGAGGGTGTTCCTAGGTTGAGAAGAGGCGGCCTTGGCAGGAACTGTTTTAATGACACTTCCTTTGTCTGGAATTTCTATCTGAAGGAATGGAGTGCCCTCAATATTGATTCTGGCTGCACTCCCCTTATCTGGGTTGTTTAATAGCTGGATTATCCTAGAAGGAGACCTTGGTTCCTCTATTTCCCCTGTTTCCCATTCTCCTTCACAAAGGTTGCTTAAGTTCCCTTCCTGCAGCCGTTCTAATACAGAATTTTGAATTTCTTGATAGTCCTGTTCATCAGTCTGGCTATGTACCTTAGCAAAGGCTCCAGATGGTGATGCTGTAGCCTGAAGGGAACTAGTAGGCTTCCTAGAATTAATCTTTCTGATGCCTACTAACGGTTGAGATTCAGTTTTCTTGTAGATTTCGTCTATAAAGGTTGTTCGGCCAAGGGTCTCTGGTCCTTTGGATTTTTCAGGTTTGGCTGGGGGTTTGATATTCTTTTCTAGCTTTTTCTGCTTAGTCATGCACTCTAAAAGCTACTAAATCCTAACAACCAGCAATTCTTCTAAGAGAGTGGACGGTGGAGCAGGGCTTTTACATGCTCCGTACGCAGGATCTTACCTTCTGTTTTTAAAATCCAACTCCCCCCTAGCAGACTTGCACACTACTTTGTAAAGGGAAAATGGCTATTACTCCTCCTCAGCAATGGCGCCAAAATGTAGAGCTGTAACTAGGGTCTCTCACACCACTAATTATCCCACATTAATAAGTCAATCCGGGAACGATTTGTTATTACAAGGAGTAACTCAATCCGAGGCTATTTGTCCAAGTAATGCTCAGTAGTATAGTGTTCTAATGATTCGAAAGGAAACAGATGCTAAGTTATAACTTAAACTAACTTAAAAGATAGAATCACACAAGGAAATTGATCAGTCAAGGGTACGGAAGCAATAACCCATCCCTTTAGAAACTGATGAAGAAAAGAAATCAGAGCATGGACTTATAGGTCTGGGAGCTAAGCAGCGTCTTGCTGAGGCTCACTACAGCCTTAGACCTTCTCTCACACCATAAACAACAAAGGCAGATAAATAAAATGATGGAAAGTAAAATGGAACAACAATCTGGAAATGGAGCAGCAATAAATGGAACAGCAGTAAAAATGGAACAGCAGTAATAAAATGGAACAACAATCCTTAATGAATTATGAGATAGCAATTCTCACCCGTATGTACATGTTTTATACTACTACAACAATCTGAGAATAATAGATGATATGACTATGCTTCTGAACGAAGTAATATGGCTTGCAAGTCTCACAAATACTCTTTCACATGGATCTAATATCGATACATTCAGGCTAACCTTCTGTTACAGTGATAATCGAAAGATGCAACTCAAATAGATCCAATTGTACAGTGCAGAGTCATAAGGTAAAGAAGTCATTCATATATCAATCATAGCATATCACATAAAAGATGTATCAGATTACTTAAATAACAGAAATAAACAAATCACACACAAATCATCGTATAATAATACAAAAGCAAGTGTCCTTCGGAGCCAAGCCCTGAGCTGCCAAGGGTACACTTCCTTAAGTTACTCCAGATGCAGAGACGAAATGAACACCAAGTCTTCTATATTGATTTCATCAAAAGTATACAAAGTCGGGTCTCAGTGAGACTCAATGATCATAATTTGTTCTAAAACTTAGAATCATAAAACAGTCGTCCTTTACTCAATGGCGTGGTGCCTTTATATAACAGAAATGACGGAGGTATCTATACAAAAAAAGATAAGTTAAAGCAGTGATCCCTCAGGATCAAGGATCCTGAGGGATTCGCTAATCATTCAATTCTTTCCTTTTCCTTCTTGCGCTCTCTGATCAAGAAATATTTCTTGATCTCGTCCGCATCCGCTGCCCTGCTGGAGGGACATCAGTTATTTTCCCTTTGCTCCTTGCTTTTGATCGACAACCCCCTGTTTCCACGTCTTCCTGCATAGAAAACATCAATTATCAACACTTAAGCTTCCTTCATCTATTTTCGCATATTTTATCAAAAACCTTTATCTTCTTTGAACTCATGATACAGAAAAAGTTGGAATTGTTATTGAAAAACCACTAGATTTCTTGTCAAAAGCATACCTTCCAAGTGCTCCACACCACCAACCGTAAATCAAGGTATGTTTCAAGATCCATCTCAGTATTTTAGCAATTTTAATATGGGTCCTCAATCCATGCCTTATCCGCCTGTGTGGCCCCAATATCAGTTTCCACCCTGGCAACAATGGGCTCCTCAAACTAGTTCTAATTATTCATGGGTGCCGAACTGGCATGTAACCTCTCCTCCTGGACAGTTTCCCCAGTCAATGCCACAACAAAAAATTCAATTTCCCTCTAACATGCCTCCTGGTAATCTGCCTATTTGCCGTCAACTTCCTATCCAACCTATTAGAGTCCTATAGTGATAGGATTCTAATTTTGAATTGGCTAAGGTTAAGCCTTGTAATATTATACATACCTTTGCTTTCTACAAATCTTTTCCATAAAAAAATGTAAAGAGGGTATGTCCTAAAAGAAATATCAAAGGGAAAAAAGAATAAGAAAAGATAAAAAAATGAAAATAAATGAACCCCAAAAACAAAAACAGATCATGAAAGTGTACAAGTCTAAATGCCACGACTATTTTACTACTTTACTCTCTAAAATAATGGTTGTGTGTAGCTTGTCATACATGCCACAACCCATGGTAGTCAAACTGCTTAATCTTGACTATTTCATGTTTTGAATTTTATGTTTATATTTAGAGAATAAAATCTGACCAAACAGCTTAATCTTTGCAGATCATTAAATAGGCAGAGAAAATAAAAGGAGCTCATCAGTTTAATATGAACCCTTGGAAGATATAAGGTTAGAAATAGATAGTTAAATTTTCAAAATAAAAATGAATGATAAGGGTATGCTAGCTGTTGATGCTTCAAAAATCGCTGCAACAATATCGGGGAAAACCACCCAGTCCAGACCTTAATGCAGCTCCTTTTCCGTTTGGTGTGGTGGCTCCGACTGGGAATAATGGGACCGGTTTCCCAATGATGAATAAAAGGGGATGGATAAATGAGTTGTTTTCTAATAAAATGGTAATGGATGACTGATTTAATCTAAAAGTAAAAATATGAATAACTATCCTATCCGGGGAAATTTCTATCTTTAAGTGTAACGTTTGATAATCTTTATTCACAAACAAGCATATAGATGACTCTATTTGGTAAACAAAGACATTCATTCATATAATAATTACCTTGTTCAAATAGTTGAACAAAGTAATCAATAAAACATTATTACACTTATCCTTTATATATCACTGATACATATATGACTAAAAGAATAACATCCCTTAAACATCCAATAGTGAAAAATATAAGGAGTCATGTTGAAAACACATACATATATCCAATGATAGCAAGAGTAATCAAATAATGGTTCACGTAAAAGAATGAAATTAGATGATAGATAATAGTACCATATGTGCTATAAATCATTCCCGGTATCAATCGCATTCAAATTCCCTTTTCCAACTTAGAGATACTTTCACATCAAGGCAGTAGTGCACATCCCATAAAATTTTTCTTCGTTAGAATTTGGAATAATGGCCCAGTCTTTATAAAAAATATACCGAAAGCATAGTAGTGGAACTTCCAGGTTTGAATCTTATACAAAAACTGAGGACCCTTTCTAAATACATGAAAGGTTCTATAAATACTAATTAAACTATCTAACAACAAAAATAAAATGTTATTTAATTAGTACAACTAAATCTTGAATATCTTCTCCACAAAAGGTTTGTTGGTAGTCGGTAGCATGATTCATTATTTCGACTATTCTCCCTTCAATTTGAGTTGGCGGATTGCAAGCATCCGTTCCAATTCTGGAGGGTGGCTGAGACGAGAATGGAGCTGAGCTGAGTATGCGGCATCATGTATTTCGGGGATGATACAACCGAATGCATCAGTTAAACACTTGAGGGTAGCCCTCTGACTGTATGGTTTTACTAAGAAAAACCAATAGGTATCCCAAGTTAACCTTTGGATGCCTGCGATTAACCTTCCATTATTCTCCAACTCTTGATTGCAGTTTCATTCTCACTTGTGAACTTCTCCAGAAATGCTTTGTTGTATTTCTTTTGTGGTTTAGGTAAGTGATACATTTTTCTTAAATCATCAGGTTGGAACGAGCCAAAGACTCTTCCGTCGATTGTGCAGAATGTTCTATTCATAACAGGGATTTCCTCTACTACCCATCGCACTACATCTATATACGGAAGAATTTTTTCTTGAGCTGCTACTCTGTGTAGATATGAGTCAGCTAAGTCCTTCACAGAAGCCTCTGATTTTCTAGTTGAATCTGCAGTAGCTTGCACCGATACTGTTTCAATCTCTTCAGCTTCAATTAGATTATATATACTTTGCCAATTCGTGTTGCCGAAGCCAAGACAAGTAGTGTCTGAAATCAATCCCTTCTTGCTTGGTCCTGGATCAGTGGTAGATTGCCCTGTTACTACGAGAGCTGATGTTGCTATAAATCTCTTGGATTTTTTCCCCATTTGGCTTGAATTTGTTGCTTCGGCGGAGCTCTGCACAAGGAATAAAATGAACGTAATACAGGGAATAGGTGGTGCGAGCCAATATGAAAGATTTGTATCAATTAACGAATAATGATAGATTAAAATAATACTACCGCAGAAACAATCTCAGGGGAGATCTCGGCATAACTACTTCAATAATTGGCCACTTTAACTTGTCAATCATTTTAAATACCCATCATATCGTTTATATGCTGAATGATTCATTCAAGTGTGGCTTGAGTTTTTTGGCAGATAATTACAAGTAAATCGCTATTGGCAACGGGAAGGCTTTTAATAATAATTTAAAATAATGCATGCAAGCCCTTTCAATCTATTTTGAAACTCACACCTTGCTTTATTGGATCGCAATCGGAGAAATGCTTGGGTAGTAATATTTATGTCATTGCAAAATCCCCGATCCCCGATGGCGATACACCTTATCGCATCGGGAGGTTTTAAAGGTTTCATAACATGTGGTGCACTACATCCCCTGATTGCTGATAGCGATATCGCATCGGAGAAATAGCGGGAGGGCCTTTTGTTATACTTGCTTGCCTTTCCCGATAACCAATAGTTATTCACTTTTCAGATCGGGGTAAACCAATGGGTCTTTGTATTATGTTTCCCTTGTTGTTGCGATATGCGATCCTGCGATCACTTTATCGCAATAATAAAGAATTATATATTTATTTCATAAGACAAATTCATATTTGTTCAAAAGGTTTATAATATATTTTTCGTTTGGACCTTTTGATGAAGGATGAGTTAATACCAATTTTATTCACACATCTATATTTAAAAGGGACCCATTTCATATTATAGTTAAAAAGTAAAATTTTATGAAATGGGGGGTTGTTGTACAACACGACAATTGGCGATTCACTGGGAGAAACAGTTATCTCTGAAAAATGTTGAAATACTTAAACTTTCTTTACATAGAAATCTTATCTAAGAGGAGGATTCTAAAATAACTAGGTATACATAAATTCTGAATCTAATAATAGCTATTTTTGCTAGTTTCTTCTCTCGTCAAAATTAAATACATTCTATGTTTTAAATTAGCCTTAATTGGTTGATAATGATAAAACAAAGAACCTTTCCAACTTAGCTTTATAATGACTCCTTTGTCATAGGTAGAGCCTCTGCTGCCAGCAAACGTTTATAGTCTCGATAGGGATACCTTTTAACCATTGAATCGTCCATTATCCCATCCATTCAGAGTATAATTAAAAGAATGAATCCAAAAATATGCCTTCATATTTTGTATCTCTTTTTCTTTTTTCTTATTTTGCAAGATAAAGAGCCATTGTCCTGGTTTGGTGGCTAGCTATTTGAAAATGCCATTCACTGGTTGTAATTTAACTGAACAAGTTGGCTCATGATAAGACCCCTTTAATGTTGGCCATTTGAAAACATTAAAATGATTTACAATACTTCTAAATCTTGAGAAGATTTCACAAAAATAAAATGGGGTTTCAGAATCTAAATATACCTAATTTCCTAGAATTTTCCTTTTGTTTAAGGTTTCCATTTTAAAAGTAAATATCAAACTTTTCTTTTGAGCAACTTTTTCATTATATCAAAGGCCAATGGAAGATACCTTACAACTTTATTTTCCAATAATCCTAAAACTATGAACACATATTTGCTGAAAATTGAATATTTACAAAAGGAGAAGGGGTTACCTCCTCAATTGAAGAATTTTTTCAAGATAAGGCCATTAACAGGAAGAGAATCTCTCTTACCTAATAGATATTTCAATATGAAAGTTGAATGGCCTATCTTCTCGTTGATTTGAAATGGTCTGAGCCACATTTTCTGGAACTTAGTGTGTTTTCCTTTATCCTCATGGGATTTGTCCCATTTCAGAACTAGATCACCAATTTGTAATTGTTTTGAACTGGATGAAGTTGAATCAAAATATGACTTGATAATTTTCTGATGTTTTTCATGTATAATTCTAGCCTTTTTCCTTTCTTCTTATAATTTTAAGATTTGATCATGTCTTAGTTGAATAGAAGATGGGGGACTTTCTTCAATAAACTGCACTAGGGCTAGAGATGGAAGTAATAAATTGTCTGGTAGGACTACTTCCTTCCCATATACAAGATTAAATGGAGAAGTACATATGGAAGCCTTCTGCATTATTCTGTTAGCCCATAGTGCAAATATCAAAGATTTATGTCAGTTTTTATGATTCTGCTCAATAGTTCGCTTAATGATTTCGACGAGATTTTTATTGGTGGATTTTGCTAAACCATTACCTTGGGGATAGTAATTTGTAGAATATTTCAATAAAAATCCTCTTTTGATAGCGAACTCAAACATAGAATTTCTAGAGAAATAAGATGCATTATTGAAAACAAGAGCGTTTGGGACACCAAACCTGGTAATAATGAATTGATCTATAAATCCTATAATTACTTCAGAGTTTGTTATCTTCAGAGGAATTGCTTCAACCCACTTAGTAAATTAATCAGCAGTAGTAAGGATATACTTATGTTGTTTGGATGACTGTGGAGTGATTTCCCCAATGATATCCAATCCCCATTGCTCGAAAGGTTGTTCAATGTTGATTGGTTGCAAAGGGAAAGCTAGTTTTCATTGTCTTCCACTGGAGATTTGACAACTTCGGCATTTCCTTACGTATTCGTGAGTATTTCTGAATAGGGTGGGCCAATAATATCCAGCATGAATGATTTTGTGGGCTATTGTATCAGCTCCAAAATGTCCTCCTGTTGGTTCGTCATGTAGCTCCTGCAAAACTTTTTGTGCTTCAGGCTTTTCTAGGCATCTTAATAAAATTGAATCATAATTCTTCCTAAAAAGTACATCATCTACTATTATGAAGTTTTTTTCTTTTAATCTAATGGCATGTTTGTTTTTATAGGAAATATTAGAAGGTTCGTATCCATTTTTTAAATAGAAAATCAAATCTGCATATTGTGATTCAGGATCTGTGATACTTATCTGATTGATTTTTCAGTGCGTTCTGTACCTTCTGATTCTTGAATATTGGATGCTCCTGCTAATAACCTGCAAAAACCTTGGCCTTTGACAATCTTTGCTGGCTTGATTTCCAAGTCATATTCTTGTAATGTTGTGACCCAATTTGCCCTTTTTTCTCCTAGTTCCCTTTGAATTAGTAATTGTCTTACTGCTGAAAAAGGAACTATAACTTTTTCACGAGCTTTTAAAAGGAAGGGTCTATAGTGTTTGACAGCTTTGTACATAGCAAAGGATTGCTTTTCAACTTCTGAATAATTAAGGTCAGCACCTTGAAGATTTGAACTGTCAAATGAAATTGGTGCCTGCAAGTTTTGATCATTAATCTGAGTCAGCACTTCTACATAAGACGAGGTGGATGCAAGAGTATACAGTATGAAATGATTTGAAACATTGGGAGTGCTTAAATTAGGGGCATTAATTATTGATTGTTTGATAGAATCAAATGCCTCTTTTTTTGCAGATCCCCATCTAAACACCGAATTTTTCTTAATCATTGTTTGCAATGGTAAAATAATCTGGGAAAAATCTGGAACAAATCTTTTAACAAAGTTAATTTGACCCAAAAATGACAGCATGGATTTTTTGTTATGAGGGAATGGAATATCAAAAATTTCTTTAATTCTATATGGATCAATATAAATACCATCTTCGGAAACAATGAAGCCTAAGAGCTTTCCTTGATTAAGAGAAAAAAAGGACTTTTTTGGATTGAGCAATATACCATACCTTCTGCAGCGTTCAGAGATTTGTTTTAAATCATGTAAATGATTAGACCTTTTCTTGGAAAATATAGTAATATCATCTAAATAGACAACTACTTTTTTTTTTTATCAATCCTTTGAATGCTATATACATTGCTCTTTGGAATGTAGCTCCTGCATTGATAAGTCCAAAAGGCATTTTTTGGTAAGCATAAGTTCCCCATTTAGTTCTGAAGGTAGTTTTAAGCCTGTCATCAGGATGGACCAAAATCTGGTTATACCCTGAAAAACCATCTAAAAAGGACATTAACTCAGAACCAGGTACTGAATGGAGCATCTGATCCATGGTAGGTAAAGGGAAGTTATCTTTTTGGCTTGCTTTATTAAGATTTCTGAAATCTATGCAAATCCTGATGTCGCCATTTTTCTTTCTAACAGGCACCATCTTGGAGACCCAATTTGAATGTCGGACAGGAAAAATGATCATAGCCTTCAAGAGTTTATTTAATTCGGTTTTTATTTGACTCTCTAGGTTATGATGGATTTTCCTTAACTTTTGTTGGACTGGTTTTTGTTCAAAAACCATTGGAACAGTATGCTAAATGATTGATGCAATGTATGTTTTTAAATCATCATATTTCGAAGCGAAGACATATTTAGTTTTTGGTAATAACCTAATGAATGTTGTTCTTTCTTCCAAAGAAATTCCTAATCCCAAATTGATGTTTTGAGGGTTTTCCTCAGTACCTAGGTTTATCAATCCAAATCTTAAAGTGGAACTTTGGAGCTTTGAATTGGTCACCTGTTTAAACCTGTCTTTAATATCATAGAGATCTTCTAGCTTAACCACTGGTTTTGGTATTGATTTTTCTCCCTACTTTTCCTTCATTTGAAGGTCATGATCACTTTCATCAATGATTTGATCATCGTAGGACTTGTTGGAAGTCAAGAAATTTAAAATGTCTTCGTCATGATTGAACACTCGCCAATTGGTGACATTGTCGGGAATTGATGGTCTAAAAATTAACTCTACTGAAAATCTGTCTGGGCTGTAATCTTCGGAAGGTAAGAATTTAGAAGCAACATTAGCTAGCAAGTCTTCTGCTGCATTCTAGGATCTAGGGATAGGAGAAATATTGAATGCTAAAAATTGAGATATGAGTTCCTGCACCAAAGACTGATAGTGTTTGAGATGACTAGAAAGACAATGAATTGTATTTCTAACTTGTTTTATGACAATTTCTAAATCACCAAACACTTTCAAATATTGAGCTTTAAGACCAATAGCTTTATATAGTCCTTGGACTAAGGCCTCATACTCAGTTGTATTATTTGTGCATTCAAATTCCAATCTACATGATAACATATTTTTTTCTCCTTCAAGGCTAACTAAAATACACCTTACTCCTGCACCTTCACTAGATTTAGACCCATCAAAGTATAGTGACCAAAATAAAGAATTATCAACAATTTTATTTACAGTTTTCTCAGCAATATTGACACATCTTGATCTATTAGTTTGTGAAAAAATTTCAATTTGGGATTTGAAATTATTCACTGAGAAAGGAGATGGTTGGATAGTGAAATTGCCAAAGAATGATTCCGAAGAGTAATTCCCCAAAATATTATTATTAAATGATATTGGTTGATTCTCTTGTTCAAATTCAATGACAATATGGGTCATATGTTTTTCCCGATCGATTTTGATTTTATTTGGCTTTCATTTACAGGGTAGCCACATATGGGACCAATCGATAGAAATATAACTGTGGAGTTTCGCAGACCAATCCCTACTCAAGATTAAACGATAAAATTCAGGTATATCGGCAACTAAAATATCAATTCTCTGAACCACTTGTGGATCAGCTGATAACTTGATAGTTACAGAGTTGATTTCCCCTAAAACCTGGACCTTGGTCCTATCCAACTGTACAATATGAATTGCAGAATTTTGGGGTTCAATGTTCAGTTTGGAACAAAATGAAGCTGGCATTATGTTAGAGGATGCCCCTGAGTCAATCAAATAGTTGTGTAGATTTCGATTATAGATCTCATAGGTCAAGAGGAAAGGGGGAGTATGGGAATTTGATCTGTCTCTGATTAAAATTGTATCAGTAGCTTCAATTCTACCAGAAGGCGGTTGACTTGAATCATTTGCAACATTAGAGATCACAACACTAGGAAGAGGTGAAGAAGGTATTGCATTTAGTTCCTTAAGAAGTAATTTCTACTGATGTTTGAGTTTTCTAAGTTCAAACATAGTAATGTTTGCCTTTGTCTTCTTCATATCATCAATAATATTGTAATCCATTGAATCTGATACTACCAACGTCTTAGATGTTGAAGGTATATTTGAGGATGATGATTGATTTTGGGATGTTGTTGCCACCGATTTCTTTGTGGGCACCTTTTCTTTTGTATTAGTGGTTCCTGCACTCCTTTTCTTTGAAATTGACTGAACAGGGTCAGGAGTACCTTTACTCCTGGTAGTCACAGGAAAAGCTTCTTGTTCATTTTCTGTATCGGAGTTGGGTAAAATGAAGTCCCACATTCCATGGCATTCGACAACTTCCTCTTCTTCGGGTTCATCAGATGGTAAGAGTGTTTCATCTTCTTCTTCCTCTTCAGGGTCTGAGTCTGCATTAGATATAACATTTCGTGTTTTTTACTAAGGATTCTTAAAATTTCTAAATGGATTCTTTGTTGAAGTTTCTGCTACTTGTTTTTTTATTTCAACCATTTCATTTGACATTGTTTTGAGGACCTTTTGTAGACTCTCCATATCATATGGATCTTTTGGGGTTTTCTTCTTTGAATCATATTTAAAAGAAACTTTTTTGGATTTTCTATCTTCAAGAGCAGCTTTCTTTTCTAAAGCAATAATGTGTTTCTCTACAACAAGCGCTTCTTTCATGTTTTAAGCGAAAGTTGGTTTTGCAGCTCTATCTACAAAAATGGCTATATTTGAAGGTAGGTCTATTATATATGCCACTCGCTTCTGATTTTCTCACTTGGCTTGGAGTCAACTGGAATCTTATTCAAGATTTTATTGAATCAGGAGTTGAATTCCTTGATAGGTTCTCTAGATTCTATCCCAATATTCGAAAGATCATTAATTAATGTCGCTAAAGATCTATCATCGCCATATTTAGTGAGAAACTGCTCTTGAAAAATGTTCCAACTGGTAATGGATCCAGAGGGTAGGGAAGAATACCAAGACCCATCTGATCCTTGTAAAGTATAAGGGAAAAGCCTAACGACAACATCTTCTTCTATTACTCCTTTTAGATTAACTGATAACATGAAATTGTTAATATTTTCTTCGGCTAATGTTCCAACATCTGGATTAAATTTCGGCAACCATTTCTCAGGATAATCAGGTAATGGATGTAATGGTGTAGGCATAATGACTATACCACAACTATTTCATGGATTCTGAGCCATCCTAGAACTTATAACAATTGATATTGCCGACGAAATTCTAGGTGTTTGGGGAGAAGTTGATATTTAAGATTGAATAGGTTGGGATGTTGAAGTTGGTGATCCCTACTGAACAATAATGTGTAATGGAAGAGTGGATGGTTGACTTCGCACTGGAGAAGATGAAATGGAGGATGATGAAGAAAAGGTCTCACTGTCAGATCCTTCAATGTTCTTTTTAGCCTTTTTCCTTTTCGGTAAAGGCAACTCAGTAGGTTCAATACCGAGTTTTCCTCTTTGAAGTCTGGTGAGAGGGTGAGGTAGATTGAATTACGAAATCTCACTGCCTTGAGATACTTCAGATTTCTGTGGTGATATCGAAAAGCCTTGAATTTTCTGGATGAGAGACTGAACTTCAGGAGACTCAGGATTTAATCAATCTGGAGTATGATGGGATTGAGCAATGGTAGTTGATTCCACTTCTTCTCATTTTAATACTGGTGTTTCAGAATGCAAATGGGAAGTCTGAGGTGAGGTGGAGGGAGATTTACTCTCAGAATGGTCTATGGGTTTTGATTTACTCACCATTCATAGTTTAGGCCCTCCTTCTAGCACCAAAAATGTTGATGTCTCAAAAGTCGATACAACAACATCGGAGAAAACCACCCGGTCTGGACCTTAATGCAGCTCCTTTTCCATTTGGTGTGGTGGCTCCAACTAGGAATAATGGGACCAGTTTCCCAATGATGAATAAAAGGGGATGGATAAATGAGTGGTTTTCTAATAAAATGGTAATGGATGAATGATATAATTTGAAAGTAAAAATATGAATAACTATCCTATCCGGGGAAATTTCTATCTTTAAGTGTAACGTTTGATAATCTTTATTCACAAACAAGCAGATAGATGACTCTATTTGGTAAACAAAGACATTCATTCATATAATAATTACTTTGTTCAAATAGTTGAACAAAGTAATCAATAAAACATTATTACACTTATCCTTTATATATCACTGATACATATATGACTAAAAGAATAACATCCCTTAAACATCTAATAGTGAAAAATATAAGGAGTCATGTTGAAAACACATACATATATCCAATGATAGCAAGAGTAATCAAATAATGATTCACATAAAAGAATGAAATTATATCATAGATAATAGTACCATATGTGCTGTAAATCATTCCCGATATCAATCGCATTCAAATTCCCTTTTCCAACTTAGAGATACTTTCACATCAAGGTAGTAGTGCACATCCCATGAAAGCTTTCTTCGTTAGAATTTGGAATAATGGCCCAGTCCTTATAAAAAGTATATCGGAAGCACAGTAGTGCAACTTCCAAGTTTGAGTCTTATACAAAAACTGAGGACCCTTTCTAAATGCATGAAAGGGTCTATAAATACTAATTAAACTAACTAAATACAAAAATAAAATGTTATTTAATTGGTACAACTAAATCTTGAATATCTTCTCCACAACAGGTTTGTTGGTAGTTGGCAGCATGATTCATCTTTTCGGTTGGTCTCCCTTTGATCTGAGTTGGCAGATTGCAGGCACCGGTTCCAATTCTAGAGGGCATCTGAGACGATAATGGAGCTAAGCTAAGTATGTGGCATCATGTATTTCGGGGATAATACAACCGATCGCATCGGTTAAACAGTTGAGGGCAGCCCTCTGACTATATGGTTTTACTAAGAAAAACCAATAGGTATCCCAATTTAAACTTTGGATGCCTGCGATTAACCTTCCACTCTTCTCCAACTCTTGATTGTAGTTTCATTCTCACTTGTGAACTTCTCCAGAAATGCTTTATTGTATTTCTTTTGTGGTTCAGGCAAGTGATACATTTTTCTTAAATCATTAGGTTGGAACGAGCCAAAGACTCTTCCGTCGACTGTGCAAAATGTTCTATTCATAACAAGGATTTCCTCTACTTCCCATTGCACTATATCTGTATACGGAAGAATTTTTTCTCGAGCTGCTATTCGGTGTAGATATGAGTCAGCTAACTCCTTCAGGGAAGCCTCTGATTTTCTAGTTGAATCTGCAGTAGCTTGCACCGATATCGTTTCAGGCTCTTCAACTTCAATTAGATTACATATACTTTGCCAGCTTGTGTTGTCGAGGCCAAGACAAGAAGTGCCTGAAATCAATCCCTTCTTTCTTGGTCCTCGATCAGTGGTAGATTTTCATATTACTGCGGGAGCTGATGCTGCCTCAAATCTCTTGGATTTTTTCCCCATTTGGCTTGAATTTGTTGCTTCGGCGGAGCTCTGCGCAAGGAATAAAATGAACGTAATACAGAGAATAGGTGGTGCGAGCCAATATGAAATGGTTTTATCAATTAACGAATAATGATAGATTAAAATAATACTACCGCAGATACAATCTCAGGGGGGATCTCGGCATAACTGCTTCATTAATTGGCCACTTTAACATGTCAATCATTTTAAATACCCATCATATCATTTATATGCCGAATGATTCATTCATGCATGGCTTGAATTTTTTGGGGGATAATCACAAGTAAATCACTATCGGGAATGGGAAGGATTTTACTAATAATTTAAAATAATGCATGCAAGCCCTTTCAATCTATTTTGAAACTCGCGCCTTTCTTTATCAGATCGCAATCAGAGAAATGCTTGGGTAGTAATATTTATGTCATTTCAAAATCCCCGATCCCCGATGGTGATACACCTTATCGCATCGGGAGGTTTTAAAGGTGTCATAACATGTAGTGTGCTACATCCCCCGATTACCGATAGAAATATTGCATCAGAGAAATAGTGGGAGGGCCTTTTGTTATACTTGCTTTCCTTTCCCGATAACCGATAGTTATTCACTTTTCGGATCGGGGTAAACCAATGGGTCTTTGTATTGTGTTTCCCTTGTTGTTGCGATATGCTATCTTGCGATCTCTTTATTGCAATAATAAAGAATTATATATTTATTTCATAAGACCGATTCATATTTGTTCAAAAGGTTTATAATATATTTTTCCTTTGGACCTTTTGATGAAGGATGAGTTGATATCAATTTTATCACACATATATATTTAAAAGGGACCCATTTCATATTATAGTTAAAAAAGTAAAATTTTTTGAGATGGGGGGTTGTTGTACAGCACAACACTAGCCTAAATGCACCCAAATAAAAAGAAGAAAAAATGTGTGGGCAAGTAATGGGTAAGTAGAAGAAAGGCTGCTGAAGTACAAAGTTGATTGGATAAAATTACATTTATCATGCTTAGTCGTATCTTTCAAAATGTGCATGAGCAGTTAAGAAAGAAAAAACAATGGTTTACAAGTTGATTTACTTAACTCCCCCTCATTCATCTCATCCCTATACTTACTAATTTCCCCATCTACAAGTATGTTCTAGTACTAAAAATCCTTCAAGCCATAAAGGCTCAGAGCATTTTTCTAACTTTTTGTGCGACCAGACGCTCGACTTAATGACTTATGGACATCAAGTGTTGGAATTCCCCTCATAAAATTAATTTCCCTTCATTACCCTAATAAAACCCGTTTTACTCAGGTTAAATTCCATTTTCCTATGAAAAGTAAACAACTCCATGTTGAATTCCATTTCATTCAAAATACCCACAAAAATATTTTATCCTAAGTACAAAGCGTATGTGAATAAAATGCAAAAATATTACATTATGCTTAAGGGTATGTTCACTCCACTCATTTTATTTCATATTAATTTTTAACATAGTACTATAACTCCTGATATGCCTTTTCCCATATATAATTAAATCCCGTATATAATACCAAAACCCTTAGTTTAGCTATAAACTATACTTTTACCCCATATCCCTGATAAAACCCACTTAACTCGCCCATTTTTGGTAAAGTTTATATAATCTCTTCATTAAACCTTTCCCAATAATTTAATCCCATAATTTACTCATAAATAATCCCAAACTGCCAAGGATTAAATCTCTACACCCCCCCCTGAAACCTTTGCCCATTTCATCTGTTCACATCTATCATCTGATTTTCGTCTGATCGTCAGCGCCCAAATCAAATGGTCCGCAGCCATATCGAGTTCACCGAATGTCCGACCAAAACCCACCCGATAAAGTGGTTTTTCTCGGACCCCCATCTGCTACGTGTCAAGCGCTAACATAGATCAGGTGACCCCTCCAAAATACCACCTCCTCCATGAAAACGGTGTGATGGCTTGGGAAACAACCTCCCCGCCCAACCTGAAAAACCTCCCACTTTCATTTGTAATTTACCTGCCAAAAAGTGACCATTGTTTAATAAAAAGGCTGAGAAGCCCTATTTTGCCTTTTTCACTCATTTTCTTTGTGAACCTCTGCAAACCATTGCGACACCTGCGAACACTGAAATCACCAATTGACGTCAATTTCACTCCTGGAGAAGTTGTAGAGACCCCAATCAACCTCTTAGTCCGTAATAGAGCCATTCAAACTTTTGTAGTTGCCGAGAACACCAATTTGAAGCAAATTCACCTGAATTCCAAGTATTTGAAGAGAAATTATGAGACACCCTTTCAAATTTGAAAATGTTCAATCTTTAAAGTGTTTTAATTAAGTAAAAATAATTGAAATTACTTTAAATTTAAAGTGCATACCCAAACCCTTCTGAAAGCTTTTAAATTGCCTTCAAACCTCTAATATAATCCTATATTTCCAAAGTCAAATCCAGAAGAACTAAATTATGGCTGCCCCCATCACCATGGATGTCAAACTTGTCATGACCCCCCATTTGGACCTTGACCACCTTCCCCTGGCAAGCCAGGATTTTCAAATCAAAGACACAGGTGCCTATGAAGTCCAACCCAAAATGCATTGTTTAAATAAGGAAATATATTCCATACTGATGACATTGGCCTTTGGGACTCTAATTTGCCCAAATACTAGTTTCCACAAGTACATATACTTCCTAAGATTGTCCATATGTGTCATGCCTATTACATTCCCAACTAGAGAGCTATAATGTCCCCTGACCAAAAAGTCTTGTTTACTATCACAGCTGAATCAATCAATGAAATGTTGCAAGTCTAACCAGGTCCAAACCTAACCCCACTCTCCATTGGGGATTTGTTAGACCAGTACACCAAATTGAGTCCATATAGACTGGCCCAAATATTCCAAACTTTCATTATAGAAGAGCAACATATTCCTAAAGATGCTCCTCCATATGTTTCTTCCATATTCTTTGAAAGGGGAAAGAAAACTGTAACTATGATATCATGTATTCTAGGCTATACCACAAATGAATTTTTTGATGAGCTCATCCTCACTTTCATGTCCATTTTCACCCCAGGAAAGCCTCCTGCTACTTTGTACAATTATGCCCAGTTCATTGCTAAAAGGATGCATGAACAATTTACAGAAATGCACAATGAGAGAGTACTCAAGTACTCATTTGTACTTTACCACATGTTTTTGTATTATTGTTCAGATAGATTTCCCTTCACCATCCAAAAGCTGGATACTAGAGCCTAGCCCAGGTCTGCCATATTTTGGACACCATTATTCCACAAGTATTCATCACCTTAAACCTACACAGATTTCAATGACTCTTTTCTCCATCCAGTCATGACCATGCTGAGAGGAAGCCCTCCACCTAGAATAAGTCAAGAAATCAAAAGAGTGCTCTAGTTATCCAAGAAAAGTAAGGTGGGAGATTGGTACCTTTACCAAAATCACACTGAAATAAGAATTTATGGTTACCATCTTGCCCCATACAAATTACCCAAATACCTCCCCATGAAGTTATTTTCTCTAGAGTGTTATAGGCAGATAATGAACTCTAATAATGTCAGCCTTGTATCAGCCAAGAAAACAACTTAGTTCAAGGTCAAAAATCAGTTAGGCCCTTTCATTTTTAATTCTAGAGAAGCAGGAAAGGAAGCAAATCAAATTCTGCAACAAATGAAATTTCAGAATAGTTTCATGTGGAGGTATGACCCTCAAGGGTTTATGACCAAAATAAGACAAAAGGTCAAATTGGGACCTTACATTCATCACCCCATACCAGAAATAGAAATATATGCCAACCAATCTGAGTGGTTGGAAAACACTCTCATAGACATGGATAGTACAAAGGTAGATGTTGAAAATACCTTGTTTGATTTAGAGAGACAGCTTTATGAAAGCTCATTCCTACAGGTACCAGACCAAGAAGGAACCATGAGTACCCCTGCTATTTTACATACTCCTCAGAATGAGGGAAAGAATCCCAAAAGGAACAGAGAGGGAGCCTCCAATTCAGGTGTCGACACATCCAATGTACAATATGAAGCCAACCAGAGCAAAAGGCCAAAGCTCAATCTTGTTTCAGAATAGGAAGACACAAAAGGCTCAGTAGTAATAACTAATACTGAGTTAGATATGAGGAAGGGCACAACCCCATCTAGGGAAGCATAGGAGCCATCTACATCACATACTCAAATGTTAGAAAGGCAGCTCGGTGTAGAAGTCTCCTCATTTAATAAACCTATTAATAGAGATAGAGACATTAAGGACAGGTTCAAAGAAATCAAATGAGAGATGAGAAACTGAAGGCATAGTCTTATGCACAGTATCTCAAACTTACACCCACCAACCAAACTAGGTTGATGTCATCTTTTTACATCAAGGAAGGAAAGATGCAAATGTACTTCATAAAGCGAACTTTACAACAACCAAGAACATTAGCAAATTTCAAGAGGATTGATTTTGAGGTATTGGTAAGGGATATTCATCCCATTGACCAAATTGAATTTCACAAATAGGATGGAGAAATGATTTACTCCACCCTTATAGGAAAAGCCATAGCTGCCCATCAGTTGCAGAATTCATTGAATAACATCTCAACCTAGTACCAGTTGGAAAAGGCCTCCTCACAAGCCAAAGACACTATAATCAAGTCTTTGGATGACTTGGTAATTGAGTTGGGACATGATCCCAGAGACATCAAGGCCACTAAAAAATTAATCAAAAGGAAGAATGATGACATTGCAGCAATCAAAAAGCAGTTCAAGATACCTCAACTACAACACCCCCAGACACAGGAAGTCTTGGTAAACCAAACAAGGCATAAAGAGTTGATGGAATTAGTCCTTAAACTAAATGATCAATTGAGGGAGACATAAAAGGAATTCGGTAGCCTAATCCAAATAAATCAAACTGATATTGGCACTAGCTCGGTGAATGTCATCCGAGCAGTTACCACAGTTATTCCCTTCACATTGGCAGCCTCATTGGCTCCCACAGCTCCAATGGCCATGACAGAACTAGTTTCTATAAAATCTACATCAGCGGTAGGTACATCGGGTGATGAAGCAGCAAAGTTGGTTAAAGATATGGAATAAATGTCCATACAGACAAGATAGATGAATAAGCTCAAAGAAAAGGTGACAATATTGGAAGCTGATTACAAGCTTGCGAAAGCAATGCATAAAGAAGAAGTGCAAAAAGCTCCCAGGATGAGTGAAATATTGAAAGCCATGGAAAATGATTTAACGCTCAAAGAAACCCTTGGGCAGGCTAAGGAACAACTATGGACCAACATCATTTACTTTGTCAATGATATTTGGCCATCTATTCAGGTGATTTTTGAGCAAGTAGACTTGATAAAGTTGGCTATCGAAGCCATCCAGAAAGTAAAGGAATAACTAGGACAGATGCCAGAAGAGGCTACTAGAATTCTCTAACTCCTTAATAGCAAGAATAAATATGAGCTTCAGGAATTGGAAATAGAGACAGAAAAAAGACAGTTTTGGAGGTTGGAAAGGTCCTCTCCAAGAGGAACTTGATGCAAAACTTGGAGGACAAGTGTCAAAATATGCAGATAGCTGTCGACAGATTTATGACTAAGTTCCAAATTTTCAGATGTAAGGGATTACCCCATCCCTTAGTGATAAATGACAAGCTTATGACACAGGAGGATTACAACAAGAAAGTCAGAGAGGTAGCAAAAGATCAGGTGAATACATCATCAATGAAGGCATTACCAACAGGAAAAGTACTCTACTAGACATTTGAAAAGTTGTTATACCTCCAACATGAGATAAAACACTTGTTTATCGACAAGCCTACTTTTTCCAAATACACTGAGGAACATGAAAAATATAGGAGGATGCTAAAAATCCAATTACCTGATGTAGAAACATGGGAGAAACTAATTGATTTACCATAGAAATATGTAGTAAAAAGGTTAATGTACAGTGAAAGTAAAACATCATGCTAAAAGGATGAAGATAGATCAGCAGAGTCAAAGTGTATTAGTGTCAAAGTGTATCAAATGAAAGCCTAAAGCAAATGAAGCTTCCAACATGAAAGATCAAACAACAAAGCAACATAAAGGTCTAAAAATCAAAGCATAAAGCCAACAATAACAAAATAAAAGGGACAGCATGAAATAGTTCAATAGATGTCTCTATCTTCTTGCAAGAAGATATTAGTCTTTCCTAGATTAAATCTCAAATTAGTTTGAGATATTTTTTAATAAACTTTTTTATAAATACTTCACAATTCGAGGTATGTAGGGTTGATTCTATTAGACATTTCTATAGACTTTTTGATAAAGAAGACCCAGAAGGTTATTGTATTATTTGATGAGACAACAAACTAGATTGATTAATAAAGATCAGACTTTTCCAAGGATTCATGTGTTGAGTGAATTTCAGACAAGTATTTTCAAGTGTTATTGTCATTTTTCTCAAAGTTATTCATAATCTTATATGTGTTTCAATCTAAATGCTATAGCTGGAATAATATTTCAGAACTTGTTTAAATCACACTTTGTCTTAACAATTAAGCATTTGAATGTTTTCTTCTGATATTTAAATTAAAGAATTCTTAATTTCTATTTGGTTTAGATTGATTTGATGAATAATCCAGGTTAAAGGATTCTTAACTACCCTTATATTTCGATTACCCCTTCCTTCCCCATTCATTATCCGAGTTTGAGAACCCTTAACTACTCTCTCACGTCGAGTGAAACCCTTTCACCCCTTTGTCTCAAAAATCTGAAATACACTCTACTATCTTTCCCTTGGAACATCCCCTTTAATGAGTTAATCCAATTTTGCTTCCTTATTAGTTGACTCCATAGCCAAATGGTCTAAAATACATCAATTTATCCATCTGTCTGAGCAGATCCCACCACCAAGTCTCAAATACAAATCAAAACCCCTTGAACAATCGTAACTATCCTAAAACATCTTAACTAAAACAAAGTTAAATTTTAAATAGAGAGCCCTCTCTTAGCATCGGGAAGGCTAGGTCCTGATCTCCAAAAGCGAATTATGGTTACCTTTGGCTTTTCCCTTCTTATTACTTCAAAGGAATTATCAGAGTGATAACATTTTTGGTGACCGTACTGGGGACTTTGATCCTCAGTCTCATAAAAAATTTATGGAAACCTTCAATCAAATCTTGAGCCCCATAAGGTCATTTCCTGAAGTAAGTTTTCAAAAAATTTCATAAAAACAATTTTAAAAAACTTAAAATTTTGGCTCCTAAAAATATTCGCTACACTAGGGCCAACCTAGATCCAAACCCTGCAACTATAGTGGATGATCCAGATAGAATTCTAATGAAGCCAAAAAACCAAGAAACTCAAGCAAGTAATAGCCATCTCGACAGATCCAATTCACTCGCTTAGGAGTTTTCAACTATAGAAGAAGTCCCTTTTGATTTTTCATTTGACCTCTCACTATTTAGAACCAAATCTGAGAATGATATCCATGAAACATTTTTAGACCCTGAGTTTACTCAACTCATTGAATCAAAAAGGGTTATTCATCCATATTTGGATAAATTTGTCTTAGATTCTTTTGAGAAGTTATAAGCCTTGACCCCTACGTTGATTAGTAATATAGATAGTGCTTATCTTCATAAATATGTAGAGCTAGCTGCCCTTATTGTTGTTGCCTCTCAAATTTCTTCACAGTCTTCATTCATTGTAAATCCAACTTCCTTTACCACAACTTCATTAATTGTATCAACGACAATTCAATCACCTAAATCACTTATTAATCAGTCATCTTCATCATCATCTAGTTCACCTCCATCAGTTTCAAGCCCTTCTTCAACCACCACAACTTTACCCCCAAGTCAAACCAGAATCACAGCAATGGCAAACAGATATGCTCCTCTTGTTTTACTTGCCCAACTTCATGCCATGCTTGTAAATTATCAAGGTAAGATTTTCTTGTTTGATGCTACTTGTTGTAGATCTAACCCAAGAATATAATAGATCTAATATGAAAATATAAGATAATGCAAATAAACCCAGAAATAATATGAAATGATTCTTTATTGATCAAACCCTTAAGTTAGGGCCACACCAAACATTCACTCCTTAAGGAAGGAGAATACTCCACAAGCCATATGCTTGTTCATACAAGAATAATTCTCTTCATGTCTCTCCATGTGGAGTCTCTAGCCTCTATATAGGCCTCATACATACAATACCATGCATCATTACCATGGTTTCCTCATACCATCAACTAATACCATGGGCCCTTACATTATTATTAACTACTTGTGGTCCCTTACATGACATGGGTTAACCACCTTATTTATTACTATGGCCCATCCCATTATTACATTATTACTTTGGGTACCTCCGTCGGTACCCCATATTACCCCCCCTAGGTATATAACATTCCACCCCCCTTAGCATGTTTCGTCCCCGAAACATGGGAAGAACACAAATAATAAGATCTACTCAAAAGAGTAGTCCACTGATACCATACACGTGCATCTAGCCATCCAAGAGAAAGGCGAACCCTCGATCTCGCTGGTGCCTCGCTCGCTTGAGATGGAAGTTGACAGGTGGCAGCTCTTCTGTGTTGATGTGTAGTAGGTGGATCGTCTCTCCTTTGTATCCGTCATGTGACTACTTGGTTTCCATCTTGACGGTTGTCTTGCGAGGTGATGTGGATGATGATATGTTGAAGTTTAAATCCACGATGGCTTTTGCTTGACTTCACCCTGCTGTGGTGCCTGTTGTGGTGTCTTCTTTTTCAATATGACTTCAACCACTGAGCCCTCCTCTGATGTATCATCACCTGTAACCTTTCCTTCTGCAGCCTCTGTTTGTGTTTGATTGTCGACCATCAACTGCTCATCATCTGATATGTCAGTCCCTTGAACATCTTCTGCTTCAGCCTCCACGTGCTCTACCTGTTTATGGATGGAAATATCCTGTAATGTAATTTTCTTCTTTTTATACCATAGCTTCAGGAATTTCTTCTGTACATTAATATTGATAGTACCCACGGATTCCATCCAAGGATATCCCAAAACAACATCCATATTATTCATCTCTGAAGCATAAAAATCACCATGCAACACATATTTATCCATAGAAATCTTCAAATACTTGTACACTTGAACATCCTCATCATCCACTTGTGTATTTTCAATGTGTTTTGTTGGGACTTGCAATTTTTTTGCCAAATTAACATTTATGAGATTTTTCTTGCAACTCGGATTTATAGACACCATGATCTTCTCCTTTTGAATCAATCTATGAACCTGTAATAAGGATATACCAGTAGGAAATAGCCCCACATGTTTCTCCTTATCTTGTTTTCTGGCATGAGACCATCTGTCTAAAAGCAATTTTTCGAATTCTTCGTCGGGCAGGTTGGAACACTTCTTTTGGTTAAGTAATCCCCACCATGTGGCCGCCTCATCTCTAAATTGCTCCACTACCCACCATTTCCAATGGTCTTTCCATACCCACTTCTGTTCTTTTATGTATTCTTCAATAGTAGGACCATTATCTTTTCCTGTAAATAATAGAATCTTGCTAGAAGCCATAAAGAGAGTTTTGAAAAAAAAAATGGTGAAAATTTGAAAATGTCACAGTTTCTTCAATATTGCTCGGAATCTCTATTATAACCTGTTTTCAGAAATGGAACAATCATTCTGCATCTGCCCAGGTGATAGAAATCCTAATCTAGGCACTAGAATTCCAGATCTGCGCTGCTACTCTCCCGCTGTCACCCAAAATTTCTGAAAAAAGTGCTGATTTTAAATCAGCGATATCTCCCTCATCCGGACTCCGATTCGACTGATTTGTTTTTTGAAATTAGGTATTTTTTCACAAAGATTCCAGATCTACAATTAGATCTTGTAGATCTTGCACCAGGACGTCTAGAT
>APFE030397274.1:7608-66360 GCA_000404065.3 Pinus taeda | reverse complement strand
ATAGTACCCATGGATTCCATCCAAGGATATCCCAAAACAACATCCATATTATCCATCTCTGAAGCATAAAAATCTCCATGCAACACATATTTATCCATAGAAATCTTCAAATCCTTGTACACTTGAGCATCCTCATTATCAACTTGTGTATGTTCAATTTGTTTTGTTGGGACTTGCAATTTTTTTTCCAAATTAACACTGATAAAATTATGTTTACAACTATGATTGATAGAAACAATGATCTTCTCTTTTTGAATCAATCCATGAACCTGTAATAAGGAGATACCAACAAAAAATAACCCTTTAGGTTCCTTGGTTTCCTTCTTTTCTATAAAAATAAAATCTTTGCTAGGCTGTGTGTCTGTCTGTGTGAGCTTATCCACAAGATTAGGTTTATGGTCAAAGTGGTCCATAAGAGCTTTTGTGAATTTGTCCCAAGTCAAGGGCCTTTGAAGGCGACGTTGATGCCATTCCGCCCATTGCCATCGTTCATTGTCCAAGTACATGGTCCCCACTCTCAGCTTAGTCCAATCATCTTGGAGACAATTCAATTTGAAATACTGGTCCATTTGTGCTAGCCATGGGGATGGGTGAGAACCGTCAAATTTATACAACTCCCTCGAATTCCGATCTAGGCCCGCCATCACATAAATATTGGTGAAAAATTGAAATGGTCACAGATCCGTCAATATTGCTTAGAATCTCTATTATAACCTGTTTTTAAAAATGGAACAACCACTCTGCATCTGCCCATGTAGTAGAAATCTTGATCTAGACACTTGAAATTTCAGATCTGCGCTGTTACTCTCCCGCCATCACCTAAAATTTCTGCAAAAAGAGCTGATTTTAATTCAGCGATATCTCCCTCATCCGGACTCCGATTCAACTGATTTTTTTTTTGAATTTGGGTATTTTTTCACAAAGAATCCAGATCTACAATCAGATTGTGCAGATCTAGTGCCAAGAGGTCTAGATATGCGCCGCAAATTCGCTACCCCGAAAAATTGTCTCCAACCCTACTGATTTTTAGATCAGTGATATCTCCTTCATCCGGACTCCGATTTGACCGAGTTTTTTTTTTAAATCGGCTATTTTTTCACAAGGAATACAAATATCAAATCAGATTTTATAGATCTTGAACCAAAATGTACAGATCTGATCTGCAAACTCGCCGCCCTTGAAACCCTGCAAAAATGAAAAAAAATTCTCCACTTTTGTGCCCAAGAAAGTGCTCTGATACCACTTGTTGTAGCTCTGATACCACTTGTTGTATATCTAACCTAGAAATATAATGATAATGCAAATAAACCCAGAAATAGATAGAAATGAATCTTTATTATCAAACCCTTAAGGTAGGGCAACACCATACATTCACTCCTTAAGGAAGGAGAATACTCCACAAGCCATATGCTTGTTCATACAAGAATACTTCTTTTCATGTCTCTCCATGTGGAGTCTCTAGCCTCTATATAGGCCTCATACATACAATACCATGTATCATTACCATGGTTTCCTCATACCATCAACTAATACCATGGGCCCCTTACATTATTATTAATTACTTGTGGTCCCTTACATGACATGGGTTAACCACCTTATTTATTACTATGGCCCATCCCATTATTACATTATTACCTTGGGTACCTCCCTCGGTACCCCATATTACCCCCCCCTAGGTATATAACACTACTAGTCATTACACTACCCAACAACATGTAAACAAGATGTCTGAATTTTTTGAATTGCATGAAATAGATGAGGCAGATGTCCATATGAGATTGTTTGCCCAAACTTTAACTAGTGATGTCAAGAAGTGGTTCAAAGCCTTTCCTACCAACCATATTGTAGACTTCGCAAATTTTCAAAGGTTATTCATTGATAGGTGGGAAAGAAAGAAGAACCCATTGCAAATACTTTCTGAATATGAAAATATTAGGAGAGCTTCCAATGAGTCAGTTCAGGACTATTGCACTAGGTTTAATCATATCTATAATGCAATTCTAGCCAACACTAAGCCTCCACCTGACCTAGCATTAATTAAGTTCCCTGATGGTTTTGATGTTGATATGTCATACTAGTTAAGGGAGAGAAATCCTGAAACACTTGAACAAATGCAGAGTAATGTTGTCAGTGTAGAGGCCAACCTGTTAGCTAAGAAAGCACTATGAGGAATGAAAAGAAAGTTTTATTTAAAGAAGAAGCTTCAACTTCAGATGGAAATGAAGATTTTTTAGCTAAAAGTTTAGAAAGAATCATGGATAGGAAAAACCAATGGAAGAATCAACAACAACAACAACCCCCAATAATAAACCAATATTTTAGGAAGAACCTTAATGCTAGAAAAAATGCTACACTAGATCAACAGATTAGGCCCCCCTTCCAAGAAAACTATGTTGAGGATTCACAAAACCAAGAAGCAGAAGATGATACCCATAATAACTTATTGGAAACCACAAAGGAAAACACTATTTTTCTTACTCAAGAAGAACAAGAGTTATATATGTTTCAGCAGTTACAGTTAGAATCTGGTGAATCTTTTGATTTTAAATAAGGATATGAATCAGCTATATATGAGGTACATAAACAATATAACTTGATAAGTAAGAAGAATAATGAGACTCCCATTAAAAGATCCATCGAAACCCGGACTAAGATAATAAAAGAAGCTCTACTTAAAAAGGTATTGCAAATTCTCCCTAGGAGAACACCTAAAACTTCAACCCCCAAGATTGTAGATATAACCTCCACTAAAACCTAAACAGAGCCAATAACTGAAAACAATCAAGATAAAATAAATCAAGGCAAAATAGTAGAAACACAGACTGAAATGCCTACCACCGAGAAACCGGATAAAGACACTTAAGCTACACACATTAAGGAAGATTTGAATCAAACAAACAAACCTCAGTTCCATTTCAATATTAAAAATGAAATAGCTAAATTAAAGATATCAGTTCCTTTGACCAAACTGGTAAAGAATGAATCTTATAGGTCACAGATAATTGAGACTTTGAACATAGGAGAGGGAGAGGATTCTATTAATTTAAATGATGAATAGCCTGAATTGTTGTTTAGCCCTGAGGCCAATGGAATTCATTAGCAAGGGGGAGTTCCTCCTTTCTACATCAACATAAACATTCATGATAAAATTTTGCATACCGCTAAGTTGGACTTAGCTGCATATCACAATCTCATGCCAAAAGTAATAATGGAAAGACTGAACCTAGACATTGCCAAGCCTTATAAGGATTTATTTTCTTTTGATTCTAGCTAGGTTAAATTCCTTGGTTTAATCAAAGACTTATGTGTGACCCTTGCCCAGTTCCCTGCAAAGAGCATTCTGATGGACATTGTAGTTGCAGATATCCCACCAAAATATGGAATGCTACTATCTCGCTCATGGGGAGCAAAATTATAGGGATCTTTGCAGTTGGATATGTCATATGCCACCATATCTATTTTTGGCCAACCAAGAAAATTATAAAGGGAGACCTTGATGAAGTACATGGTCAGTAGTGAGGAAAAGCCCCAAAACTTTCCCATATACTTCATGCACTCATATATGGACTCCTTCATCTTATAAAATGTAGAAACTAATAAAAAGGAAATCATAGCCAAAGACCTTAAGTACAGAGCAAATGACAGTGAGAACATATTCCATGAGTCAATTTGGCATTTAGACTTTGATGGCTCTGTAAATAGGTTAGGGGCTGGTGCAGGAGTGTGGATCCATAATATGGAAAATCACCATGCTGAGGGACATGCTCTCAGATTGAACTTCAAATCTACCAATAACATGGCCAGATATGAACCCCTGATTCTAGGGTTACAATTGGTTATGAAATTGGGAGCCATAAGAGTTTCTGTCATGGGAGACTCAAAGTTGATTATGAAACAAATCAGTGGTGGATATTCTTTAAACAACCCTAGGCTTGGTAGATATATGGATATTGTTTTAGACTTGGTCAATGACCTCCTGGAATCAAACATTGCTACCATTCCCACAAACCAAAACATGCCGGCCCACAGTCTGGATACCTTTTCTAGTACTTGTAAATTGTTGTTTCAACCAAACCACCGATACACTGCAGAAGTCAGACATAGGCTTGTTATACCATATAACCTTAAGTATTGGCATATTTTCCCCCATGACTCTGAGATCTATGATTTCATGAATAGTGAAGGAGAATTTCAGAATTGCAAGATAGATACTGACTGTACAATAGATAATAATATAGAAAGTAGCTTAGATGTAAATATTTTTGATGTACATGAACCAACTAAATTTACTAAAGTAGAAATAGATAGTTTAGAGGATGTAGAGATAGATGAAATAATGGATGATCATCTAGAAATTCTTAATTTGAAAATTAATTTTTTGCCTAAAGGATTAGTACCTTTAGAGGATTTGTTTGACTATAATGATGTAGCTAGGAAACCCAAGATGGAACCTCTAAGAGCTAACATAGAAGAGGTTAATATAGGAACTGAGGATAAACCAAAACTCATCAAGATATCTAAAGCCTTACCCCTAGAGGAAAATATCAAATATATAAATATGTGTAACTATTTCCAGAATGTATTTGCCTGGAGTTATGAAGACTGAAAATCTTATGACACCAGCATAATCCAACACAAAACACCTCTAAAAGAAGATCATAAACCTTTCAAAAAGATACTTAGAAGGATAAACCCAGTTCTTATGCCATCCATAGAAAAATAGGTTAAAAGAATGTTTGGTGCCCAAATAATAGAACCCATTAGATAATCAAACTGGATTTCAAACTTAGTTACAACTAGGAAAAAGACAGGTGAAATTAGACTTTTTGTAGACTTTAAAAATTTAAACAATGTCTCTTTAAAGGACAACTACCCCTTACCAAAAATGGACCATATATTGCAAAGGGTAGTGGGTTCATCTAGGATTTTACTGTTAGATGGATTCTCTCAGTAGAACCAGATATTAGTCCAACCTGAGGACCAAGCCAAAACTGTGTTTACTACTCCTTGGGGTACCTCCATCTATTTGAAGATGCCCTTTGGATTAATGAATGTAGGTGGCACATTCCAAAGAGATATGGATATAGCTTTTTCAAAGGAAATCCATGATTTCTTAGTAGTATACTAGGATGACATGACAATCTTCTCTAAATCTAACAATGAACACTTAGGCCACCTCAGAAGAGTATTTATCAAATGCAGGAAAGACAGTTTTCGGTCTAGAAGAGGGAAAACTATTAGGACACATCATATCTAAAGATGGGATTAGGATAGACCCTACTAGAGTAGAAGCCATTTTGACCATTTCCTATCCTCGAAACATAAAAGAGCTACAATCATTTCTAGGTAAGATTAATTTTCTTAGGAGATTCATCTCAAATCTAGCAAAATTAATTAGGGAATTAAATAACATGCTAAGAAAGGATTCATCAATCAAATGGACATTGGAAGCCAAACAATCCTTTGAAGCTATCAAGGAAACTTTAATCAAGACTCCATTCCTGATTAGTCCTTACTTTAGCAAAGAGTTTATTTTTTTTTCTTTTGCTTCAGAACACACCATTGCATTTGTCTTGCTACAAAGGAACAATCAAGGATATGAACAACCAATAGAATTATTTAGTAAACCCTTAAGAGATTCCACACTTAAATACAATATCATGGAAAAACAGGCTTTAGCTTTGGTTAAGGCTATCAAATATTTCAGAGTATACATTATGTACTTTCACATTATTTCTTATGTTCCAAAATCTATAGTTAAGGACATTTTGACTCAAAATGGGCCTGAAGGAAAAAGAGGCAAATGGACTTCCACAATATTGGAATATGACATAGAGATAAAACCCACCAAGCTCATCAAAGGTGAAGGGTTAGCCAAACTCATGGATGAATCAAACTCTCAGGCCCCTGATATCAAATTCGTTAGTGCTCTTGATAATTAGGAGGAGATGGTGACTCCACAGATCAATGAACCTTTTACTAATTCACCATGGTATGTATATATTACATTTGTGTTGCTAAACTGACAAGATCCTCCTAGACTGACAAGAACTAAAGTTAGATTCTTAAAAATGAAGTCGTGGAGATATTTTGTTATAGATAATGCATTTTTTTGGAAGGACATTAGTGGTATTCTCTTAACATGTTTATTAAAAGATGATACTGACAAGATTTTGTAGTAGTTTCATGTAGGGGACTGTGGAGGACACTTGCACTAGAAGAGTACTGCTGACAAGATTCTGAGGGCTGGTTTCTACTGCCCTACTTTGTTTGCAGATGTCAAAAAACAAGTGACCTCCTGTCAGAAATGCCAGATTATTTAGGGAAAAACGAAACTGTTACCCTTGCCTCTTAAAGCAATTTCTACTGAGATGCCTTTTAAACAATGGGGGTTAGACTTCATTGGAGAAATACACCCCCCATCCTCAGCTCAACAGAAGTGGATTCTAATAGTCACAAACTATTTTACCAAATGGATAGAGGCCATGCCTTCTAGGAAAGCCACAAACATTGTCATAATCGCCTTCCTAGAGAGTAATATCATTTCAAGATTTGGATGTCCCCAGAAGCTCATTACTGATAATGCAACAACCTTTAAATCCAAAAGAATGACCGATTTCTGTAACAAATACCATATCACCCTTGTCCATTCCAAAGACTATTACCCTCAAGGTAATGGACTGGCAGAATCATCCAACAAAATCCTGGTCAATATTATCAAAAAGTTACTGGAGTATAATAAAAATACATGGAACAAGAAGTTAGTCAATGCCTTATGGGAAGATAGACTGACTACTAAGAAGTCCATTGGAACATCACCCTATCAGTTGGTTTGTGGGATGGATGTAGTTTTCCCATCATCCCTGAGAGTGCCAGTCATGAAGATCCTCTAGGAATTACAGGTGGAACCGAATGACATTCAAAGAAGAATAAACCAAACTATACACATGCATCAGACTAGAGAAGAAGTATATGTAAAATCACAAGTAAAATAGGAAAAAATCAAGAAAGTCTTTAATAAAAAGACTAAAGTAGATGATTTTCACATAGGAGACAAAGTCCTCAAGTGGGATTCAAGGAGAGAAGATAAACATAAGAATGAAAAATTTGATTTTCTATGGCAGGGACCTTATTTCATTTTTGGCTACAGAGGCAACAATGCCCTTTTCCTGAGAAACGTAGATGGTTCAAATCTACTAGGAGAACTTGTTAATGGTAGGATGTTGAAGCACTAATTTTCCACTGACTTATAGTAGTTCACTTTAATTTCCATTATTATACGTAACATTGCCAAGTGTAGATTGGATTGGATGGTAATCCTTTGAAGTTGAAGCCCGAAGAGAAGGCCCTAAGATTTGAAAGATTTGCTATCATAAGTATGAATAATGAAGATTCACAGAAGGACATTTTACAAGGTAACTTCAGCCACAATTCAAAGGCTATTGATCTTTAGAGTTCTTGAAATTTCACTAGGAAATGCCATCCCCATGTGGAGCCACTGTTAAAGTCCTATAGTGATAGGATTCATAATTTTGAATTGGCTAAGGTTAAGCTTTGTAATATTGTAGATACCTTTGATTTATGCAAATGCTTTCCATATTAAAAATTTAAAAATGTAAAGAGGGTATGTCCTAAAATAAATATCAAAGGACAAAAAGACTAAGAAAAGATCAAAAAATGAAAATATATGAACCCCAAAAACGAAAACCCTTTAACCCCTTTGTCTCAAACATCTGAAATAGACTCTATTATATTGCCCTTGGAACATCCCCTTTAATGAGTTAATCTAGTTTTGCTTCATTATTAGTTTACTCCATAGCCGAATGGTCTAAAAGACATCAATTTATCCATCTGTCTAAGCAACTCCCACCACCAAATCTCAAATACAAATCGAAACCCCTTGAACAATCATAACTAGCCTAAAACATCTTAACTAAAACAAAGGTAAATTTTAAAGAGAGAGCGTTCTCTGAGCATCAAGAAGGCTAGGTCCTGATCTCCAAAATTGCATTGTGGTTACCTTTGGTTTTTTCCTTCTTATTACTTCAAAGGAATTATAAGATTGATAGCACAACCCAATTTGAATCCTAACAATAAAGGGGCTCAGCAAGTTGACTACCTCAACCTGCCTTCATATAGTATCTCTACCACAAAACTTTATGAGATAAACTTGAGATTCGGGTGGGTAGTAGATGCTCAACCCTCACCTATTATTATTGAACAAGTTGGCAGCGAGGTTAAAGAACCAGAAAAAGTTGAAGAGAAATCAAACCAAGCTAGTAGAAATTAGACATCTCCTCAACTGCTAATTACTCAAAAACATCGAGTTTCCCCGCCCTATCCTGAAAGATTGGCCTTGAGTAAACATATCCCTCAAGCTAAGTTTGACTTGTTAGGGGAATTACAAAATTTGTTTGTTAAGATTCCCCTGTTACAAGCTATTATGGATGTACCTATATATGGAAAAACTCTTAGGGAATATTGCGCTAAAAAGCCTAGAAAGAAATCAAGGGACCCACTCACTATTCATGTGATGGGAAAGTTATCGGATTTATGATGGGAAACGCTATGATTATGAAATATGGGGAACCGAGGAACCCAATTCTAACTGTGTAAATTAATGCAGTGGAAATTCTGAATCTACTGGTAGATTTGGGTGCTGCTATAAATGTCATTACTGCTAAAGTCATGCATACATTGGGTCTTCGTAACTTGAAACATACACCTACTATGTTAGAACTGGCAGATAGATCTATAGTTAAACCAATAGGGAAGTTAGAAGACATTACAATCTCAATTGATTCATGGCATTACCCTCTGGATTTCCTAGTGCTGCAAATGCAGACCACAGCTAGTGGCCATCCCTTGATTCTGGGAAGACCGTCGTTGGCAACCATAAATGCTTACATTAGGTGTCGTTATGGGAATATTGTTATCTCAAATAGGCAGATCACTAAAAACCTTGTGTTATACCCTCTTGCAGAACCTAGCCCATCAATGAAACCATCTGGTCATAAGAAATATCTACCAAAAGAAGAGTCTGAATTTGAAGATGAAGAATTAAGACCAATTCTTACTATTGGACAAGCCCTTATGCTGAAAACAGAAATGGAGGATGATACAATTACTACCTTCATTAGCGACCCCTATTCTATTTCATATTCGAATCAGTGAATTCTAGAATCTGTCTTGAGCTGTGAAACACAAGAAAGTATTGAAAAAACAGATGGATTTGAAGAACTGCCCACAACTGTGTTCCATGACAACATTTCTGTAGAGAGAGAGCCAGGAAAGACCCTGAATATTAACCCAAATCTGTTAGAATCCCAGACAAAACAACTTCTATATGTTCTCTGAAATCACAAAGAATCTTTTGCCTGAGAGTATACAGACATGAAGGGGTTCCTGTCAATCTATGTATCCATCATATATAAATCAAAGAGGATTGTCGTCTTGTGAGACAGTCCCAGAGGAGAATGAACCCTGCTCTGAAAAACATTGTCAAGGAAGAACCTCAAAAGCTGCTAGATGTAGGCTTTATTTACCCCATTTCGAACATCCAATGGGTTTCCCCATTGGTGATTGTTCCCAAGGAAAATGGTAAGTGGCAGATATGTGTATATTGCAAAGAATTAAACAAGGAAACACAAAAAGACCATTTCCCTTTATCGTTCATTGATCAAGTCTTGGATACTTTGGCTGGGAAGAAGTTCTTCTCCTTCCTGGATGGATTTAGTGGGTACAACTAGATCCAGATAGCTCTCGAGGATCAAGATAAAACCACTTTCATGTGCCCTTAGGGAATTTTCGCATATCGAGTCCTTCCATTTGGTCTCTATAATTCACCTGCAACATTCCAAAGGGAAATTTCAAATATTTTCTCTGATCTATTAGATGACAGTGTTGAAATTTATATGGGAAATTCTACTCCATATGAGGACTCATTCAAAGAAGGGCTAGCAAATCTGGAAAAATTCCTTGAAATATGTAAAGGGACACATGTATCTTTGAGTACAATAAAGTCCCATATGATGATGGAGGAAGTAATAGTCTTGGGACATTCGCTTTCAGCTGCTAGAATTTAGATGGATCCAACTAAGATAAAGGTAATATTTCACTTTCCAATACCCAAACACCCACAGAGGTATGTAGCTTTATCAGTTGTGCTAGTTATTATGGGTGCTTTATAGAAGAATTTATATGATAGCACATCCACTTTTTCAATTGCTGACAAAAGATGTAGATTTTGTGTGGACAGATGACTATGATGCTGCCTTTGTGAAGATCAAGGAACTTGTCTTTAGAGCTCTATTCCTTCGAGGGCCGGACTGAGAATTACCATTTCATATCCATGTTGATGCCTCTCAGACAGTAGTTGGGGCAGTTTTTGGACAGCAAGTAGACAAGTTGCCATATGAAATTTACAATGTTAGTAAGAACTTGGCTCCTACCGAGTTAAACTACACAGTGACTAAGAAAGAATTCTTTACTTTCATCTATGCCATCAATAAGTTCCGACATTATATTACTGAGTATCCTACCTTTCTACACACTGATCACGCAATAATCAGGTATCTGATGAATAAACCCATTAATCCTAGTCGTATTACAAGATGGTTTCTGTTACTTCAAGAATTTGACATCACCATAGTAGATAAACCAGGAAAGGATAATGTGGATACTGATTTTCTGTCTAGACTAGATAATTATGCTGAAATTACACTCATAGAAGATAGTTTTCCAGATGAGTGTCTTTTTTCAATTTCGCTAACACTCTGTGGTATGAATATATTTCTAACTATCTTGCTACAGGGAAGGTACCTCGTCACTTGTCATACGGGCAACAACAGAAAATTATTCATCATAGTACCTGATATTCATGGATGGAAGGATACCTTTTTCACACAGGGGCTGATCAATAGTTTCGGCATTGTGTATCTTAGGATGACATTTATGAGATATTGAAGGTTTCCCATGATGGTCCTTGTGGAGGAAATTTTGCAGATAAAATAACGGGCCACAAGGTGTTACAAATGGGATATTATTGGCCTTCTATCTTTTGGGATGCTCGAGATTATGTCCAAATATGCGATAGCTGTCAACGCATGGGACAACCTAGAAAAACAGATGAAATGCCATTGCAGCCCCAAGTATTCCTCGAGCCTTTTGAGAAGTGGGAAATTGATTTGATTGGACCTTTTAACCCACCATCTCATCAAAAGGTTCACATTCTGGTCTGCATTGATTATGTGACTAAGTGGGTGGAAGCCAGAGCTATTGCGAAAGCAATGGAATAGGTGGTTTCAGATTTTCTTTTTGAAGAGATTTTTGCCCGATATGGTACTCCAAGGGAGATTGTTTCATATGGAGGGGCACATTTCATATCCCACATGATAGCAAGGCTTATGCAGAAATATGGAGTCAAACACAAGGTGACAACTCCATACCATCCCCAAGCAAATGGATAGGTATAAAGTACAAACAAGGTGTTGGAAAATATCTTGAAAAAGATTGTAGCAAGCCATCATCAAGATTGGTCCCAGAAACTTCTTGAAGCTCTTTGGGCATACAGGACAACATGCTGGAACACAACCAGGTTTTCACCATTTGAGTTATTCTATGGGAAATCCCCCTTGTTTCCGGTAGAATTTGAGATTAGCATGCTCAGAACAACTTTGGAAGTAGGATTGGACTTATCAGAGGCCCATAATCACCGACTGGAATAGCTAAATAAGTTAGATGAAATCCGTTCAGTGGATGTCCAAAAAACTACTGCCATCCAACAACCAAGAATAAGGTGTTTCATAAAGGAGATTGGGCACTGCTCTATGACTCCCATTTTAAAAAGGAAAGCTTCACACTCGCTGGATGCGACCCTATGAAGTGGATGTTGTCTTTGACAATGGAATAGTCATATTAAAACAATAGATGATACTCAGGCTTCTTTCTTAGTGAATAGACACCGTCTAAAATTATACCACCGTCCAACTTCTAAGGATGCCTTCATCAAACATCTCTCTGATAAATCTGGTTTGATGGTTGTTGGTGAAGAGAATGCTTCCTTTGCATTCTCTTCTTAATATATATATATATAATACATACATACATACACAGATATATATATATATATATATATATATATATATATATATATATGTTGTTACTACTCACTTGTTTGTCTTTTGCAGCAATAACAATCGAAATCTGGTGATGAGGAGCTGACAAAATTTTCCAAGGAATATTTGATGTTGTTACTCCACCATTGTTGTTACTCTGGCGGTGCTGTTACTCCGCCACTACTGTTACTCCTGAATAATTTTCTAAGTGTTGGATGTTGTTACTCCACCGGTGTTGTTACCCAACCACTTCTGTTACTCCTAAATAATTTTCGAAGTGTCAGATGTTGTTACTCTAGCGTTGTTCTTACTCTGCTAGTGTTGTTACTCCACCACTGCTGTTACTCTGTTGATGCTGGTACTTTGTTGGTGTTGTTAGTCCGTCGGTGTTGTGACTATGCCATTGTTGTTACTTTGATGATGCTATTACCCCACCAGTGTTGTTAGTCAGTCGTTGTTGTTACTCCACCACTGCTATTACTCTACTGCTGTTGTTACTCCGACGATGTTGTTACTCCACCATTACTTTGTCATTACTCTACCACCAGTTAGGTTTCCAGGTACGTCTCTGATGACTTTTACGGATTCAATTAAAATATTCCATCGATGAGACATATATCTGTCATGGATGGCTACATTTAATTTAGGGGGTTCCCATCATAACTAAACAATGACGTATTTAAAACCGCAATAATGACATATCATATATCATTATTAAACCTTGTGCAAATGGTACACCCATAAATCCTATCATTTCATAATAATTATTTCGATGCATTAGAATTTGAAATACGTACATTTGATAACCAATCAGTATTTTCCAATTTATACGAATTAATTATCATAATTATTTCATCGTACTTACCATGATTCACCATAATTCTTTGCATTTTTCAAAAAAATCACCAGCCGCTTTCACCACTTTTTACCCCGCCTTCCGCCATGTTGTTACCATAATTATTAATTGGGTTGATGTTACTCTCTCCCCAATAGCCGATTATGTCCAAGTGCTATTACTATTTCTACAACAATGGGTGGGTTGGTTGTGCGTCACGAGCCAGAGGATACCACCTTGGTCCATAACAATAGAGAAGTGTGGTAGGCTTTTGCCAATGGAAGCTGGGACGTCTAATTTAACAGGTTACAGGGATTTGGTGAGGGGATTACAATGGAATTCACACTCAATTTGAATGAGAATTGATCTCGGTTCAGAGGGATACAAGTCCCTATCACAGAGGAAGTTATTGCAGAAGTCAGTGGATTTCCTCAGCAAGGACAAAGATGGTTGTCACGAAGAACTTACCTCCTGGAATTCCCGGAATTATTTCTGCAGGCTGCCGAGAGCATTGTTCAAAAAGGCCATGGGTATGACCGGATCTCTTTGCCACATCCGCAGGGTGATGTAGCAGGTTTTGTTATGAAATACATAACATGCAAAGTATGGTTCACCACTGTATTCAAGTATCATTTCAGGGTGTTATCTTGTCTTCAATTTCCACAGTCAGAATTCTTCTCTTTGAACATGCCCTTCTTTTTGCTAAAAAGCCTCCAATTGATGGCATGGTTTGCTCAGTGTTCACGACAAGTTGTAGCAGTCATCACCAATCCCAGTCTGGTTTGATTATTGGTTATGCATGCATTGACCTGATTTCAAATCTCTTGGGTGACATTTCAGGAATCAACAAAAGAGGAAATATCAGCTGTTATAGCTTCTAGAGAAGAAGAGCCGGAGAGAATGGAGGAGGAACCAGCAGAGGAAGAATATATAGACCAAGAAGAGCTCGAAGAGATGGAAATGGGAGAAGAGGAACCAGAGTAGGAAAGGGAGCTTGAAGTGGAAGAAATAGTCAGTGCTACAGACGAGGTCGTTACGTAAGAACTAGCCTTGACTGTGGAACCAATGGAAGCACTACAAGAAAAAAGGTCACTGGTGAGGGTCATGCCTATGACAGACCTTTAAGGTCCATCACCAATGTGACATATGGTGACAGTCTTTAAAAAAACATTGTTGTAAGTGTATATAGTGATGGTCCTTTAAGGTTTGTCACCAAAGCAATTTTCAATGACACTTTTGGTGAGGGTCGTTAAAGGCCTGTCACTAATTCTCTCTTTGGTGTCTGTTATAGATATTTTTGGGCATTTCAACCCCAATCATAAATTTCCATAAACTGAGGGCTCATAAGTCCCTAAAAGTGTTTCTTCATTGCCTAAATGAACAAGGTCAGTTGATTACATCATCTCCCAAAAGTTCTCCACTGAAAACTGCTCATAAATGGTCAAAACTGGACCATACTAAAAACCCAATGTAAAGGGTGTGATGCATATCACCTTCCCAGTGTATAGGGTGTGATGCATACTAAATTTCTCCTCTCTAGGGTGCGATGGTTGGGAATGGACAAATGGCAGGGACAAAATGCGAGGTGGAAGATCATGGAATCTTCCAGAAGCTTCCCCTCTGACACTTGCCTCTCTGTTTTCGACCAGGGATGAGTAAGAGATCATCATTCTCCAAGTGGAAGCAAGAACTATCAGAGAGAAGACCTAATCAAGACCCCAGAAGATGACTCACCTCCCTGTAATCATCTATATATGGATCCCTCATCACAGAGATCCAGGGGATGGAATTTGGTATCTTATAGAGAAGTGTTCTTGGTTTCTCTGGTGTACATTCATAGTGTTGGGTGATCTAAGCTTTGTTGAGGTGAAGAAGGACTTTCTAGCTGGAGGATGATGCTGGGTCAAAATATATGGTTGTTAATCCTCTTGCTACTTTTCATATTAATAAAGCATTCAAGTTTTCCTCCATATTCTTGTGTACTTTGTTTATATATGAATTTGTATGGTTTACACACATCTGGTCCTGTGTTATTTATGAATATAGATATTTTTTCTTCGATAGTAGTATGTTGCTGTGATTCCACAGGTGCTCTTTGAAGCTGGGAAGACGAAGAAGAAGTAGCAAAGCTCTATCAGCAAGGAGAGGAAATCAAGTGCAAGACTAAGGTTGGTCTCCTTGGTTCTCCTCTTATCTATTTTCATAAAGGAAAGTGAAAACAGACATTACTTGTTTGTTTCTAAGATAGCTTCCAGTCTTAGTGGGAATAGTAGCATCCGAGTGGACACTATTCCCGGTAGCAAAATGGCGACTCCACTGGGAGCGACTAGATTGTTTGTTTCTAAGATAGCTACCAATCTTAGTGGGAATAGCAGCATTCGAGTGGACACTATTTCCGGTAACAAAATGGTGACTCCATTGGGGAGTGACTAGATTTTTTGTTAGCCTATCTACCTTTGTTTCTTTTATAAACTTACAGACGGAGCCTGAAGCCAAGCCAGCTAGCCTTCTAACTACATTTGTTATACAAATGCAAAGTAGATCAATGCTGCTTCAGTCTATCTCCGGGTTTTGTTTATGAATTAAACTATTGATCTGAAACAGTCTAATTGCCCTAAGTGGTGGCTCTAGTAACCTCTTTAGATCACTCCTGTGTTTTACATATACTGAACATTACTTACTCGGCCTAAATCCCTGAACTGAATGTAAATTGTGAGAAAAAAGTTGTCTAAAGTCTCGCACTGGTACCATCGCACCCTACCTTCAAGGTAGAATGTATGCATCGTACTTCCCGAGTGCAGTAGGTGTGCTGCATACTGAATTCACAGTGTGACAGGTGCAATGGTCAGGGAAGGTTAACTTTACCTTCAGAATGTGGTTTTTCCTCATTGTTTTTAGTTCTATTCAGGAGTTTTGCTGCCTATGGTCAGTGTATTTCTGTGCAAACCCCCTTCTCTTACATTATTCCACCTCCATAGTGGAAAGAACTATAAGTGTTTTTATGTATTGTGCGCCATTTTCGGTTCTCTTTTGCAAAAAGTAGCATAGTTGAACTATCATTTCTAGATCTGAAAGTGTCGTAGCTATCGTTTTAAGTTTTAGAAGACAATCCCATTGTTCTTTATAGTTGATTATACAGTTACTATTGCATAATATTTGAATTAATAGTTTTTAAAGTGTCGAAAAACAATTTTCATTTCGAAATCGCGAAGTGTCTCTCTTACCTTCACTTCATTTTGAAAAGGAACTCGTTGAGTATTTTCGCTTTGAAAATGATTCAGATTTGCACATAGCTTTATTATCATCATTCATACATTGAGAAGGCTGAAAACAAATACATGCATGTGCATTTGTATTTTGACTACTTGGTTTGATTTAGGACAGTGCATTTAGCGTGTGCTCTGTGCTCTTTGCAGAAAGATTCTTAACTTTCTTTCCTTAGTAGCTAGGATTTTCATTGCCAAAAGAAGTTTAAACGTTTGTTTATCATCTTAGACTACATTTTAGGAATTATATACACATTACGGGGTGAACCTGAAAGGCAAATTTTTAAGCAAGATCAACTTAAAATAAATTTAATGAATCTAACAACGCTTTGGAACCTAACGCACAACATCTAGAGGTCTAGGCTAGAGACGTATTCCAGCGTCGTAAAACTTGGTAACTGTTATTTTCATTGTTGGTTGGGTGATTCCTCCACTCTGAGACAACAAGTGCCAGTACGGACTTGTGCTCCCACGTACCGTCCAGTATATTTTTGGAGACCACAATAGGTTGCATCCTTTATCCTTAGCAAGTCGTGTCTACTGCCCTATCGATCGCAATGCACTGAACACAGCATTCGGGAAAATTGACTGCGTACCGTAAAAATTATTCTGCAGTTTTGTGATTGGTTTGGTAATCCCCTCTACCTAGATCTCCAGAGAAGTTCATTTTGTTCCTTTTCATACTCCTTAAAGGAAAAGGTCCTCTGAGCACTTGTCACTTCAAGCTCAATAAAAATCGGCGACTAGAGTCATCTTTTGTTTTTTCTCGACTCTTTAAAATTGAAAACACAAGTTGTGTCAAAGCGTCTAAAAATTTATTTTAATCGGAATAATATCACAAATTCCCTCGTTGGTCTTTAGGTTGAGAAAATGGAGTCTACCAACCAAGGATTTTCCCTTGGAGGAAATCCTAGTCCTTTCTCCTCTTGGGGAGATGTTGGTGCACCCCATATGGCCACTTTGTCACTTCCAGGGTTGATAATTGGTTTTTCTGTCTGGCTCTTCTCTACCTCTATTGTTCAGAATCCTTTAATTCCTAAATAGTCAAGTCAGCAACTAGATGACACTAGAGTTGCCTCCCAACCTTCTACTTCGTCTGATTCTCCCTCTCCTCCTTCCTCTTTGCTTGATAAAGCCGATAAAGCTAAAAATCAAGTGACTGAGAAGAAGAAGAAGCAGAAAGAGAAAAAGGAAAAGAAGAAAAAGGAACCAAATCGAAAGGGGCAAACCAAGCATCATCTAGCGAAAATCCTCACACCGCAGCATCGAAACCTAAATCTCCTTGTGTCATTTGCAATGGAGACCACTATCACCGAGATTGTCCCTGCATCCCTTGGATCTTAAGGGACTAGTCTCCTCGTTTGCACAATCCAGTGACATCAACCTCTAATGATCATGTTGAATGCACACCATCAATCAGTGAAAGTGAAGCACATGGACAGAAAAGGAATCCCATATTTCCTTGTAAATTGTGTGAAGGCAATCACGCCGTCCACCGTTGTCCCTTCCTTGATGAGGCTAAAATAGTTATGGATGATTGTCCTGCTTCACCGCTATGGCTTCCTCCTGGATATAAAAAAATCTTGCCAAGTCCCCCACTGGTTGAAAATCCAGCTGGCCCATCATTGTGGTTGGTTGAAGCGTCTATCATTGAAAATGAACCCTTTGAATCCATACCAGACGAAAGTCAAAAGGTCGAGACGAAAGTTGACCTGGTCTTGCCTTCAAAGTGCTCATATTTGAATGATACCATCACTTAAGAGAAAGAGAATGACACCGTTCAAATTCTTTTCATCAACACAGACTCCGATGAACTTGGGGGCAGTCCTCCCATTCCTTTATCGCAGGAAGGAAGTTCATCACAGTCATATCCGACCATCTATTCGGTCCCACCACCAAGCAACCTAGTCGTTTCCTTCGACTGGAATCTACCATATGGACCCCATTTACCAGCTAGTGTACCATTCAGAATCATTGTACAAGCTTACAAAATGGTTATGTCTGGTTCCATCATTGATGAAGGGGCTTCTGTGAGTATCATTTTTGTTATCACTTAGGTTGTTCCCTTTGACTCCCAAGGGAATACAGCCGAGGTAACCACAAACCAATCTTTGGACTGCAGGTCCTAGCCTACCAACAACCAGAGAGGGCTCTCTCTTCAGGATTTAACTTTTTTTAAGGGATGATTTTAGGCTAGATATGATGCACATGGGGTTTGATTTGGTTTAGTGGGATGGTTGATCTTAATCAAACAGAGATGACATGCAAAGTGTAAGAAGTTCAAACCATTGGGCATGGAGTCATGACTGTGAACTGAAGGGTGTTTTTTCTATGGTAGAAGAAGGGAATATGGAGCAGGATAGCCACACATGGCACAATGATTTTATGCTGGAACAAGAGTGAAATGGAGGTTAGCGAATGAGAGGCAATTAAGGATCTCTCATCCAGCCAAAGAGGGAAAGTGGATGAATGATATCCAGGAGCAATGAAGAATTCCCAGACATCATTCATATGTGAAGGGAATAGCTTAAACATGTGCAATTAAGAATTCATATTCATCACTGATCTAGAGGAAAACATGGAAAGTTACAAGAATTGAGCACAGAGGACATGAAAACCAATTCTGGTCTATTCTTTTTTCCTGCAACTTAGATTATGATATATATTTGGTACAACTATGTATAAATTGATAAATGAAGGGAGGAAAACTTATTGAACCATGAGCAAGCACGAGAATTCCATACCAATTTCTTCAGCCATTAAAAGCACAACCAGCCAGTTTAGATGTAAGCATTCCAGAAATCTTTGATTACAGAAGTTCTTAATATTTACAGTGCAGCTCTCAAAATGAGAGATCAACCAAACAACCCACCAACCCTTATTACATTTTTCAGGGTGTATTTATAGGCAAAATATCTACAACAAAGATCTGCTAGAAGATATTTTTTCGGAAAATAAATGCAGTTAACCTAACTTGTCTTATAAGTAATGAAAATATCTATCTAATGTTGCGTTGGGGGCAGTTGTTTCAAAAATGAGGCTATCTGTCTGTTGCTGTTATGCAGTGGCCATTCATCATAACCGCGCATTGGTCTCTGTTCCACTGCTCTCGAGTGGCTTTACTATGCATTAACTATGATCTGAGAGCCTTAAATGGCTTCACCACTTCCTCATGTTCGATCTGATACTCTTTACCGCTTCACTGATACTCTTTGATTGAATCTGGGCTTCTTCTTTTCTCTGATGTGGTAAAAACTGTTAAATCGCCCCTTTTCTGCCCTTTTGAGGCAAAAATAATCACTGAGAAAAGAGATTCCCCATTTTGGCCTATTTCCCGTAGCGATGCGCGATTAGCGCTAAGCGCTAATCGCACATCGAAAATTGCCTCAGAATTTGATTCCGGGCCTCCGAAGCGTCGATTTAGCACTTGCGCGCTTTCCTTTCGGCGGATGACGTCAACGGTACAACGGGTGATGTCAATGGTACGGCGGGTGATGTCAGCATGACGTCAGCAGTGGGACCCAGTATGGATGATGACGTTAACAGGGTGATGTGGCAGGGTGACGTGGCAGGGTGATGTGGTAGGGTGATGCAGCAAGGTGCAGCACAGTGGCAGGTGAGGTGGCGGCATCGTCATGCGGTGAAGTGGCAATAGGGGAGGGCGGTAAGCGGTTTGCGTTGGACCGCTTTTGGTATGGGAGCGGTATCTGTCAAGGGCGACCCGATTCAATGAAAAGCCGACAACTGTCTCGGTGTACGACGGTGAAACCGTCGACCATCAGGCACTATTGTGCTGTCATGAAAGGGCGCCCAATATGCATGAGGGCCGTCGGATCTGGGAGAGACGATCTGACGGTGGACGGGAGGGTAAGATGAGCGGGTTTTAAATAAAAAGCACGCGCGATAAAAGTTGATTATTCACGGCAGTGGGTGGGTTTTAGACTTTAGGTTTCACGGGTTAAATGCACGCTCGAGGTCATGGTTATTCATTGATCAAATATCAATGAAACCCATATGTTATGCATGCGGGGTGTGGTATGGTTATTTATTTTAACCAGAGGTTTAAATAAATCCCAAGGGAAATGGATGTGGGAGGGCTAATACTAAGGCCCCAAATAGACCTAGTATTTCCTGGACTTTTATTTATTTGCCTATAGTTTCCATAGGGTGGGATATTTAATATTTTGGGGTTTTTATATAGTTTTTACATAGTAGGGGATAGGGGAATGACTTGGGGAGCTAAAACTAATAAAGTTAGGAGTTAGTATGACTTGGTGGAGTGGAAATGTAAGGGAAATGATGGATTGTGTAAAGATTATTTTTACACAAGAAATGTGGTTAGTAAGTCAACTTCAGAAGTCAACTTGGTTCTCAACCAGAATGGAGTGAAAATGGACTTTTTGGGCAAATCCCAAAGTCCTTGAGGGGATGTTAGTGAATGATTTCTAAGGGGATGAAGGGGGAGTTAGACATGCTTCCAAACCTTGCCATCAAACAGTGCCTTGGTACTCCTATTTCAAATGAGATGAGCTTTTTTTGTTTAGGTCAAAATTGAAGATGATCTTGCTTCTGCAACCCCAGGCTACCTACCCAGCCTAATACACCTAGCATTTTTTGTTACTTCAGGAAGGGTGCACTTAGACTTGCAAAGCCCGATTGCCTTTTTCTTTTTAAACTACCCTCCTATCTAAAAACTACCCTTATTTCATCCAGGGGCTCAAATTAGAATATTGAGCACCCTTGTTTCTCTACCTATCTAAGAATCTGCACAGATTAAGCTATTTGGATAGAAAATGATTCTCTATCTTCTAAAACAAGCAATTTAAACCTAGGGAGGCCAAGACTAAGCTGTTTGGCCCTCCCTTAACTGTGAAATTTTTCAAAAATGGAACTTTTGCAGCATGAAAAGGATGAACATTTTTGGCACTTCCACTGTCAATCATGAAAAATGAAACCTATTGATATAGGATGCTAACACTTTCCTCAACTGCTTGGAAAGTGCTTGGTTCGCCATCGCTTTTGCTTGAGATGAGAAATCTGACAGGCTTCGACAAAGGAACCAATCGACCTTTAGGGATCCTTCCGTATGTGCCCATTACATTGAGAAGGAAAACCGTTCACATGAATGTGATGGTAGTTCAAGGACCCTTGGATTATAATCTACTCCTTGGACGTGACTATATTTATTGCATGGGAGCCGTCTTCTCCTCACTCTTTAGAGTAATGTATTTTCCACACGAAGGAAGAATGGTCAAGCTCATAGACCAAATGTCATTCCTCGGTTCACACATCGTAAATAGTCAAATGCCATCCCTAAATGGTCTCTTCACGCAAGGAATGTCTCATCGATCCACAGTCCGTCCACCTGATGAGCATGCGTGATTCAGGAGGATGTGACTAAAACCCAGGGGGCATGCACCTTGGTCTGTTTCGGCAGGAAAACCTTGGGTATAGAGTGGATTTCCATGAGGGATATATGACTAGTCTGACACACTCGTCCTCATAGGAATGGGATTAGGCTAGAATAAGATACCTTCGTTAAGGTTATGCTGAGTGGTATGCGGTTGCACCAATCCCCTTTGTCTATTTTGGTAGACATCACCAGGGAAGCTTTCTGTCTGCTACGTAGATGGAACTTTCATGGTAACATGTGCTATGCATGGGGGCATGCAAACCTTTCCGCGTGCAAGTGAAGAGCGACTACTTATTTTTTAAATTTGTAGGACCTCTAACCCTTTAAACTCGTAAGGCTAGTCATTTCCTAGCTTGCATAAAGAAAGGATTTGGGGCAAAGATTTAAAGATGTAAGCCCCTTCAAAATAACATATTGAATGAGACATTCTTATCATATGACTGGCGAGCAATTTTACTGTAGGGTTCAAGCTCGTTAAAAAATAAACCTGCCACGAGTAGTTTTAGTGCATAGTTCAAGCTCGTTAAAAAATAAACATAAGTCATGAGCAAATGTTTCCCCCAGTGTTTAAGCTCATTAAAAAATGAACTAGTAAATAACCATTGTGAATGCCTTATCACCAGCTTTTGAGCCTTAGTCGTGTTCTCATCATCACCTCCACTCTATTTTTAGCTGATCATTAACCCCCATAATATTGTTTACCCCTTCGAGGAACATCTGCGAAGATTGATTCTATTAGCCATCCTTGTGACACTGTTGTGATTGGAGAATTCCAAACCTTACCTGGAATCAGCCGCTACCCGAAACCATCACCCATTCCTCGAAAACGAGTCTCATTTAATCTCTTTTCAACTGACTCATAAAAAATGAAAAGATTGTCGAGCGATTGGCCTCTCCAGCTCATTAAAAGTCATCAGAAGTGCTATCCCTCCTCTATATTTTAATCTTTTTGGACCTGGGGGATTATTACACAAAAAGATCGAACGCTTGTCTTGCTCGGCTTGTTAAAACTATCGAAAATTCATCCCTTTTGTATTATTTTACGCTTTTTTCGGACTTAAGGGATTGCATGAAGAAAAAGAATCGTTGGATTCTCCTTTCCGTTCCTTTCAGACTCTCTAAAATTGAAAGGGACCGAGTTATCTTTGTCGTTAAACTCGTTAAAACTGAATAGAGACAAACTCGTCCAAATGGACGAGAACGAGTTTCACTCTCGCTAGGCTCGTTAAAATATAGCGACAGGTTCGCCCGAAGGGTGGATTATAGAACAAGAATATGTTATCCTCATCAAGCTTGACAAAAATAAAGAGGTATTGGTCAGCAATGACTGGGGAAAATTGGGAAGAAAACTTGAAAAAGTTTTATTGGTAGCAAGTCGCTCTTGAACATGACACTTTCCTTCTGCACCCATGCCAGGTTGGGTTGTTCCGTTCACTGGTCATCACCATTGGTCCATCACACCATCCATCTTTGGGGTTAATGCTACCAATCCATCGTTAGTGTCGCCGATATGTTCAAGATAAGTCATTCAGACAATTCACCTGTGTCTCACCCACTGCAATACATTCATGCTCCATTCCTTCATGACTGCCACCCTGAACCCTGTATCGTCAGATTGTTTTCACCTCCAAAATCATTTGCTTTGTTCCGTGTCATTGATGTGGGATTCATTAAGGCCCTCCTGCGATGGGTCACTTCTCTTCGACATCAGCTCATTATCCAAGAAGTTGACTTAGGAACAACCCTTTCAGTACTTTGAAGCTTGCATGCCTCAATGGAAAGTTTCTCACTTTCCGCGACAGGTTTACATCAATGGCCTTTGACCGAGATATTTTACATGGTGTTCGATGCCAAGTCCTTTTTCACACCACGTGAATTGTACTGTAGTACCTTGAGGATCATTGTCATTATTGGTGATTCCTCTCGCGCCTGTTAATAGCTTACATCATTGGCTGGTAATCAGGCGATGTCTTTCCATGTTAGACTCCAGAACATTTTTCACATGGATCGACTTGTACTCCGAGTGAAGATTGAACGAGTTTTAAAGACCTTAGATCTAGTTTCATCCATCTGGGCTGTGATATATTCAGGAATGTAAATACATCAAGTGTACATCATTTCCAAACATATGATCATCCAAATCAAAGGATGATGAGTCCAAATCATCAGTCTGCCACACAAACGATTGTCTGTCCTATGTACATGAAAATGAATTTATAAAGATGAGCATGGGAATGCCCGCCTCAGCTAGATCATGAAAAAATGTTAAAAAAATAATGTATTGTATTGTATCTTATTACAGGTTGCCTCCTAGCTCCAAAAATCTTCGGATCCTCATAGTAAAGCATTTCACCCCACATCAAAAGGATTAACGACCTCATGCTTTAGGGGGCAACTGTTATAGAAATTTTTGGGCACTTCAACCCCAATCATAAATGTCCATAAACTAAGGGCTCCTAAGTCCCTAAAAGTGTTTCTTCACTGCTTAAAGGAACAAGGTCAGCTGATTACATCATCTCCCAGAAGTTCTCCACTGAAAACTGCTCATAAATGGTCAAAACTGGACCATACTAAAAACCCAGTGAAGAGGGTGTAATGCATATCACCTTCCCAGTGTATAGGTTGTGATGCATACTAAATTGCTCCTCTATAGGGTGCGATGGTTGGGAATGGACAAATGGCAGGGACAAAATGCGAGGTGGAAGATCATGGAATCTTCTAGAAGCTTCCCCTCTGACACTTGTCTCTCTGTTTTCAACCAGGGATGAGTAAGAGATAATCATTCTCCAAGTGGAAGCAGGAACCATTAGAGAGAGGACACTAATCAAGACCCCAAAAGATGACTCACTTCCCTGTAATCATCTATATATGGATCCCTCATCACAGAGATCCAGGGGCTGGAATTTTGTATCTTATAGAGAAGTGTTGTTGGTTTTCTGGTGTACATTCATAGTGTTGGGTGATCTAAGCTTTACTTGAGGTGAAGAAGGACTTTCTAGCTGGAGGATGATGCTGGGTCAGAACATATGGTTGTAATCCTCTTGCTACTTTTCATCTTAATAAAGCTATTCAAGTTTTCTTCCATATTCTTGTGTACTTGTTTATATATGCATTTGTATGGTTAACACACATCTGGTCCTGTGTTATTTATGAATATAGATCTTTGTTCTTTGATAGTAGTATGTTGCTGTTATTCCACAGGTGCTCTTTGAAGTTGGGTAGACGAAGAAGAAGCGGCAAAGTTCTATCAGGAAGGACAGGAAATCAAGCGCAAGACTAAGGTTGGTCTCCTTGGTTCTCCTCTTATCTATTTTCATAAAGGAAAGTGAAAATAGACTTTACTTGTTTGTTTCTAAGATAGCTACTAGTCTTAGTGGGAATAACAACATTCGAGTGGACACTATTCTGGGTAACAGTGACACTTTGGGTGAGGGTCGTTAAATGTCCATCACTAATTCTCTCTTTGGTGACACTTCTAGTGACAATATTTTATTAACCATCACCAATGATCTTTTTTGTTACTTTTGGTGACGGTCAATAAATGTTCGTCATCATTGATCATTCCAATGAGTTTTTTATGACACTTCATTCCTATGATGGACCTTTAAGGTCCATCACCAATTTCACATATGGTGATGGTTTTTAAAAAATCGTTGTTGTAAGTGTATATAGTGATGGTCCTTTAAGGTTTTTCACCAAATCCATTTCCAATGACACTTTTGGTGAGGGCCGTTAAATGCCCATCACTAATTTTCTCTTTGGTGAGACTTTTGGTGAGGATCGTTAAAGTCCCATCGCTGATTCTCTTTTTGGTGACACTTCTAGTAACAATATTTTATTGAACCTCACCAATGCTCTTTTTTTTTATTTTAGTGATGGTCAAAAAATGTTCGTCATAATTGATCATTCCAATGAGTTTTTGATGAAGCTATGTACTTGTTACTATATTTTTTGTCAAAAGATGACGATTTGAGACCATTGTTCTGCAGACTTTTTTATTATGAGTCCAAGGTCATAGTGGTTATAATATTCAGTCAATTTGTTAATAATTAATTAGTGTGTATCATTTCTCTCAAGCCATAAGAATATAGTTTTCCTATGAGTCAACACATGATTTATCTCTATTAGGTTTATTATCTATAAAATTTCCTTTAAATAAATTTCCACTAGTGTGTGTAGGAACTATATTATTTAATATGTAATCAATCCCTATCAATTCTATTAATGAGAGAGACCTAGCACTCCTCAACACTCATGGCACACCTTAACATGCTTTGGAACAATACACTAACATTCCTTGGCACCTCGCATGTCTTGGAACATCTTTGTCCCTAGAACATCTTGCCATGAGTAGGACACCCAAGCACACGCTGGCATGCCCTAGCATAGCATAACACTCCCTATTATGTGTTGGCATGCTCTGGAACACCTTGGCATAATATTGCATTGAAAAACATTAGCACTTGGGACACATTGGCACTTGGCATGTATTGGAACATATTATTAGTGTGCCTAGCATGCCCATTTTGAAAAATATAAAGTCCTGACTTATTAACCCTCTTATGTGTTCCTTTCCTTGCATTTTATCTTGGTTATTCCTTTTATTTCCTTGAAACACCTTGACACATATTGGCATACTATGGTAGCATGCACATCCTAGCATGTCTTAGCACCTAGAATACCTTGGCACTATTTGGCACATGCTAGCACACCCCAAAAATACCTAGCACACTCTAGAACTTCTTGACATTCCCTGATATTCCCTAGCATGTGTTACCCATGCTTAGAATACCTTGTCACTCCCTCCTTGGCATGACAACTAGCACTCATTAACACTCCCCGACACACCCTTATATTCATTCACCTCCATGCAGTTTTACCTAGTGCTTCCTTGTGTTTTCCTAGTACTCCCTAACACTCCTCAACATGCATTGGCACTCTCTAGTACACCTTAGCACTCTTCGATATGCTCTTCCACTTCATAGCATGCATCACACTCCGTGATGCACATTGGCACTTGGCAAGTATTAGCATGTTTGGCATGTGTTGAGATGACTTCATATGATTTGGCATGGTTTAATATTAAAGTTATTTGAGATAAATTATTGGAAACTAAATGAGAAGAAATGGAGGAAGATTTGGCACTTAGAATGCATTGACACTTGGCACTTGGTACCTATTGGCACCTAGTGTTGGTTTTCCTAGCATGCCCCTCATGGAAAAGGTAAATTGATGACTTATTAACCCTATTATGTGCTCATTTCCTTGTAGTTTAACTTGTTCCTCCCTTTTTTTCCCTTGACAGTCCCTAGCATGCATTGTCACACCCTTGTACATCTTTGCATGCCTTAGCACTTGGCACATCCTATCTTGTTTGACATGTCTTTGTACTATTTCACACATGTTAGCATGCCCTAGCATTCCCTAACAGACCTTGGCAGTCATAAACTTACAACTAGCATTACATTTTTCCATGACTTGGTAACATTACATTCACTAGAACACATTGGCACTCCCTAGTTTTCATGCCCTCTTTTATCCTCCACAATTTCCCAGGCTAATGAGGAGATCGACGGAGGTAATCAAAGACCAAGCTTTTAGTTTGGTAGCTAGACCTACCAAACTAGAGAGGGCTCTCTCTATGAAATCAAAACAAAGAGATGACTAGAATGTAAAGGATTTTAGGCTAGATAGCTAGGCTCAGGTGGGTTTTGGAAAATTTAGGGTTTTGTTGTTGGATAAGGGAGAAAAACTAGGTAGATAGGTCAGAGGATCAAAGGGTTACAACAACGAATATAAAAAGGAGCAAGGTAGCATTACTTTTGGGATGGATCTTAGGGTTTTTCGATGTAAGGTAGTGTTTAGAAGAAGCGAAAGGTCTTAATGAGCATGAAACATGAATGCATTAAGCAAGAAATAAAGTAACACATAATGATTTTTCCATCAAAACAAAGCTTTATGCAAAGCATTTTGTTTATAAATTGTAAGGAAAACCACTGAATAATTGATGAATTGAAAGAGAAGATTAATATCTTTCATATAAAGCTATAATAGAGAAAAAATAACATCACAAACTTACTACACGTGAATTCCTAGATAATAGTTGCAAATTGTGTCCTTTGATTTCCATAAAATATCCAAGTACAAGCCACAATAGTTCTCTCCTCTGAAATCCAACCCGTTCTATCACTGAGAAACTGATACATAAAGACTAAATCAACATCTCCCCACTCTCAGATTTGAAATCAATGACTCTAGGCACTATTCCATGAGGTGTTCTAACCAAACCCTAATGTCTAGGGAAGTTAAAAACGACTTCTACAATTAACTTTGACTCCAACCTCTCTAATAAACGAGGTTAAATTTACATCAAAATGGCTTATAAATACTAACCACCCATTATTTACATTTATTTTTACCCCTCACATACATCTACTTCACCCTTTTGACTTTTACCAAAGTCAAACTAGGAATTACAAGAAATTACACAATGAAAATTTTACAAAGGTCTCAGAAATTTCCAAGTGTACAACAAGCTATTGGAGGCCATTTTTGAGTGCTTTTCTGAAGTCCAAATCCATATTGAAATCCGTCTCTAAAAATTTGGGGGAGTGTAGATGCCTTTAGAGTACTTGTTCACTCAAACTGACCCATTTTTTGCTGAGATATGGCCATTCTCCCAAGGTGTCTCCAGGTGTGCAACAAAATGGAAAGAAAGGGGCAGAAAGGTCATTTTTGGCCTCTTTTTTTGCAACTTTCTCAAAACCTGAGCCCCATACCAGGAAAGTGGGAAAATTGGATTTGAGATGGGGTCATATGCTTTCCAAAAATGCTAATTTTACATCATTTGGAACCCTGAGGAAGAAACACAGCGTGAGCTCACTACGCTCCTAGACAAAAAATTGCCTAAAAATTGCAAGTCTGCACCAAAACACAAAATTTTCTCGAAACCGTCCCAAAATTTGTCAAGAAATGCCTCCTTATCACACCTAGAACTTGCTAACACTCCCTATCACACACTATTATTCATTCATTTCCATGGAATTGAAGCTAGTCCTTCCTTGTGTTTCCCTGGCACTTCCTAACATACCTTGTCAATGCCTCCTTAGCACACCCAAAACTTGCTAACACTCCCTATCACACACTCTTATTAATTCATTTACATGCAATTAAAAGTAGTCCTCCCTTGTGTTTCCCTGGTACTCCCTAACATGCGTTGGAACCAAACCCTAGCACCTAACACCTCTTGGCATGCCTTAGCACTTGGCATGTCTTGGAATGACTAACATGCCTTGGAACTTTCTAGCATGTGTTATAACTTCCTAGCATTCCTTGGAAACCTTGGTACTCCCTAGTTGTCATGCCCTCATAGATATCCTTACTTTTTTTGTGACATGGGAACCCAACCAAGTCATTGAAAAAATAGTGTTGTCCCTAGACAAAAGTCTCCCTTTATCTAAAATTAGTTTTTCCATCCCCTTATCGTAATCGTAGGCTTACCTATTACGAGTCCTATTATGAAATTATCCTAGTACACTTCATTCTTGGGACACCTAGAAGACACTCTTATTCATTCGTTTCCATGCACTTTGACCTAGTTCTCCCTTGTGATGCCCTCACACTCCCCAGCACTCCTCAACATGCATTAACATTGTCTAGCATCTGTTATCATGCCTTTTCATTCCTTGGCATGCCCTGGAACTCCCTAGATATCATGCCCTCATAACTACCCTTATTGGTTTTAAGACCTGGGAAACAACCAAGTCCTACCTCGACCACAACATCTTGAACAAGTTACAGTTACTACAACTATACTATCCCTTGTTCACCTAATAATGGCCTATAAATCATCTTAAGCTACTCATGCCCAATCTTAGCTCATCCCACTTAAGAAGTTACCAATTCAAGGCTCACATCTAACCATGGCCATGAAACAACTAAGAAACATAGTTTACATCCTGACATGGCATAGAACTTGGCATGTATAACAATCCCTTGGCACTATGCGGCACATGTTGGCATTCCCTACATTCCATGGCATGCTTTAGCACTCTCTATCATATCGTACGACTCCTTGACTTTTCATGGAACTCTTGCATGCCTTGGAACTACCTAGCATATAACTTTGTCACTCCCTCCTGAGCACACTTGGCATTCACTGACACTCCCTATTATACACTCTTATTCATTCATTTCCATGCATTTTGAACTAGTTTTCCTTTTTGTTTATGTCACACTCCCTGACATGAATTGGCACACCGTGACATGCATTGGCATACCCTGGCATGTGACCCTAACACTCTAGCATTTCTTGGCACCACCTAACACACCTTGTCGTCCCCTCCTTAGCACACCTATAACTAGCTGACACTCCTTGTCACATACTCTTAGTCATTAATTTCCATGCATTTGAAACTAGTGCTCCCTTATGTTTACCTGGCACTCCATAACACTCCCTGGCATGCATTGGCACACCCTAGCACTTGAAAAATCTTGGCATGTTTCCCTGGCTTCTAACATGTCTTAGCACTGCCTAGCATACCTTATCACTCCCTACTTAGCACACCTGGAACACACTAACACTTCCTGTCACAAAATATTAATCGTTCATTTGCATGCATTATTTTCACCTATTGCTCCCTTGTGTTCCCCTATCACTCCTTAACACTTCCTAGCACGTGTTTTTAATGGACAAAACACTATATATAGGGAAACTCATCCTCCATTTGTGGACAAGCAAATTTGGTTAAGTAAGTTTGTAATAAGAAGTGTGAAGATAACCAACCAAGAGAAGGAAACAAAGAGAGAAGATTTTGGTGTTGTTTATGTGTCTGTTTAGGGCTAATAGATCCATACGTGTGAAGGAAGGAAGAACTATCTATTGCAGAAAAGGTCGAAGATCTTGTTGTTGTCCAAGAAGTCGAATCAAGGAAGAAGATAAGAAAGGTTACACATCAAATTATAATAAGATTCCATACCATCCAAGCGAATAAGATCAAGGTTCAAAAGATTGGTCAACCACACAGTCTAGAGTTTATGCAAGAGGGCCAAGAACTACAGGTCTAATCCATGGAACTAGAATTTGAAGGATAGTCGAGTTATTAAAGGAAGAAGCATGATCATCGTTGACTGAAAGAAAAATAAGGAATTTGAATCAAGGAGGCTTGTGACTTGGTCTTGGAGAGGTCATTGAGTCAAGGGTCTAGGCCATGGTCTTGGTATTTGTCAATTGAAGTCTATATAAGAAGAAGATCTCGTTTGGGTTTTCCTATCATGTTGGAGAGGTTTTGGCCCTGGTTGATTGGATATTCGATGTGTCTCTTGTCTTCTCATTGTTTATGCATTGGTATATGTTTGATGGAGAATATTGTTTTGAGCATTGTTTGTTATTGTGGATTAGTCTTGAACGTGTTTGTGTATGAAAAATTGGTTGGGTTTGTAAACTATGAGTAGAGCAATGTTTGATTGATGCATGCTTCCTACAATAAAATGTGTCTCTTACTTGAACAATTAATTTAGTGGAAACATGGGTATTTCGACAATTATTTTGGAATTTATGCACCTTACAAGTACATAAACTCATATAATACATAAATATAATGGAAAGTTGTAACGTGTTGTAGCATAGAAAGGATGTTGATAAAATCTGATAGCTTAAATGTACATGATAGTTTGGAAAGGTGGGGAATAACTCTTATTTAGTCATAGGTAGCCTAATCAATTCCTTTTTTAATTTGTAATGTCCATGATGATTTTGAAAGTAGGTGGGTATCAATTCTTACTCATGTCATAGATAGCCTAACAGGTACTTTTCTCTATCTAGAATGATACTAGATACAAAACTTTTTGTATTGTGTGCTTCTTCAATTTCTTTTATAATATATCATGTTATCTCACTTTGGTTCTTGCATTTGTGGTAAAATTTAAACCCAACTTCTGAAAGCAATGTTATTCTAGAGGATGCCAACAATAGTTTTCACTCCATAAAGGTTTTAACATATCTTTAGTCTTTGATGAGTCTTTTTGGATGATTGTACATTAAAAATAAAGATGCATCTGTAGTTTTCTCACTTGCTAATTTAGAATCAATGAAGAAAATAAAAATAATTACTTACATTTATTTGTAGAGTTTACTTGAAATTGATGGAACATGGTGATTACATCAAATGAGTGTGAAATTGAATTTTGAAATTTTATTAATGTGCTCAATTCTTGGAAAATGTAATGGGATCAGATGATAAGTTAACATGTAAGGTATTCAGTGAGACATTCCTTCTCTTCTAAGAAAAGTATATCTAAAGCAAGTGCAATACCAGGGAGAGAGAGGATTTTGTAGTGTGCAAAACTTAGGAGAGAGAGGATTCTGTAGTGTGCAAAGATTAGTTGTGAGGATTTGGGGCTAAGTCATAGTTTCTCCATTTAACTGAAGTAAAATGAGGGGAAATGAGGCAATGCATACTTTGTAAATATTAGCTATGATGATTTGGGGTTCAAGGCTTAGTCACTTCACAATTGAAATAAAATGAGATCAAATGAGAAAAGGACTTGCAAGTTATTAGTTATATGTAATGACATTAAAGCGAGTAAACAAAATGTATCAAAATTTGAAGTAGAATCAACCCTTGTGTATGAAAATTCAGTCAAGCATTTTTTTTATGGTTGAATTCCCCCTCAAATATACATTTGATTAATGTGAAATCTTAGAAAACCACATCTATGTAATCGAGGTATCCCTCTTAGATGCACGAACCTTTCCCCTTGGCTTCCCATTGACTTTAAGGTTGTGTTCCCCTACACTCCTATATGCTTACTAGGGATACTACACTCCAACGTGACAGATTCTAAGATATATTGTGATAGGGGGGGATGAGGGTTTCGAAAATTCTTGTTGCCACAGGAAGGTCTTGCCATGTTTAGTTCAACAATACAGAAGAAAAATAATCATGTAGAAGGATTTATGTTGCTTTTTCAATTGTGGGAAATAAAAATTCCATACATTATAGTGCTTCTTGTACAGTATTATTGATTCATGGAGAAAGATCAATGGTTCCTTGGGTGGAACTATACCAATGTGTGGGTGTACCAGGCTCATGAGATTCATTTTTTATTACCATCACAATGAACTACAACCAAATTGATTACAGAGGATTTATGGGAAGGAAAAACTCATGAGATTCATTTTTTACTGCCATAACAATGAACTACATCCAAATCGGTTATAAAAGATTGCATTGTTAAAAGTTAATTTTTGGCATTAAAGTTTGACATAATAATTATAAAACCAAATCTCATTTGTTGTATAACATGGAAACCCATAATATTAGTATTAGATAATTAAACATTAATAAAAAATATTTATAGTTTTTTTGTTTAATTATATAAAATATGAATCTGAATTTGTTTAAAATTACAACTTACAGAGATGGTTTAATTATTTTCTGACTTTGAAAAGTAAAAAATATAATTTTTTCAAATGGGTATACAATAAGATAAGAAAATATAACATTCCATACTTTTTGATATATTCATAGAATATAATGCTTTTAAAATATATAAAAAAATTAAATAATTATAATTAAAAAATTAACTAAATTAAAAATTTAATTTCTGCTGTGTTTTCTTTTTAGCCTTGGTGTATTCAAATGAATGTTGAGTAGTTGAAAAAGAAGAAAGACCATTCTGTCGCCTTTTCTTCACCACCTTAGTGTATTCGATGAATGTTGAGTAGTTCAAAAAAGAAGAAAGACCATTATGTAGCTTTTTCTTCCCGGCCTTATTGATTCATGGAGAAAGATCAATGGTTCCTTGGGTGGAACTATACCAATGTGTGGGTGTACCAGGCTCATGAGATTCATTTTTTATTACCATCACAATGAACTACAACCAAATTGATTACAGAGGATTTATGGGAAGGAAAAACTCATGAGATTCATTTTTTACTGCCATAACAATGAACTACATCCAAATCGGTTATAAAAGATTGCATTGTTAAAAGTTAATTTTTGGCATTAAAGTTTGACATAATAATTATAAAACCAAATCTCATTTGTTGTATAACATGGAAACCCATAATATTAGTATTAGATAATTAAACATTAATAAAAAATATTTATAGTTTTTTTGTTTAATTATATAAAATCCAAATCTGAATTTGTTTAAAATTACAACTTACAACATGGTTAACTATTTTGTAATTTTGAAAAGTAAAAAATATAATTTTTTAAAAATGGGTATACAATAAGATAAGAAATATGCATTCCATACATTTTGATATATTCATAGAATATAATGCTATTAAAATATATAAAAATAAATAAAATAATTATAATTAAAAAATTAACTAAATTAAAAATTTAATTTCTGCTGTGTTTTCTTTTTAGCCTTGGTGTATTCAAATGAATGTTGAGTAGTTGAAAAAGAAAGACCATTCTATCACGTTTTCTTCACCGCCTTAGTGTATTCGATGAATGTTGAGTAGTTGAAAAAACAAGAAAGACCATTATGTAGCTTTTTCTTCCCCGCCTTAGTGTATTCGAATGAATGTTGAGTAGTTGATAAAAAAAGGAAAGACCAGAACAAGTTTTCTTCCTCCCCTTAGCGCATTCGAATGACTGTTGAGTAGTTGAAAAAAAAAAGGAAAGACCATGGGCACGATACAATTTGATATGTGGATATATGGAAACAGATATTTGAATGATACAATCAGATCTATGGCTATATGGAAACATATCTGTGGCTATATGGAAATAGGTAGGGGTCGGTGGATCAATTTTTAGGGTTTCTAGATTGATTGTCATTCTTAGAATTGATTTGCAAATTTGTTTTATAATGTTGTAGTGATTCACTGGTAGTTATTGTTTCATGGTTGAATTTGGATGCATTAAGAGATAAGATTGAGGAGGATCTCTTCAATGGCTTTCTCACAAAACATGGATCTAGCTATATGGAAATAGGTACGATTAGGTGGATCAATTTTTAGGGTTTCTAGATTGATTTCCATTCTTAGAATTGATCTGCAAATTTGTTTTGTATTTTCACAGTGAAATGTTGTAGTAATTCACTGGTAGTTATTGTTTCATGGTTGAATTTGTATGCATTAAGAGATAAGATTGAGGAGGATCTCTTTAATGGCTTGCTCACAAAACATGGATCTGTAGTGATTCACTGGTTGTTATTGTTTCATGGTTGAATTTGGATGCATTAAGAGATAATATTGAGGAGGATCTCTTCAATGGCTTGCTCACAAAACATGGATCTATAGAAGCTTTAGTCTTCTTTCAAGATCCCAAGAAAATACTTGCACAGGTACCCTTTTTCTCCTTTAATTCCTTCCTCGATTTCAATTGCTTCAAACAATCTACCAACTTTTTCACCTGAAATTAGGTTATTTGGGTTTTGTTTTTTCAAGAATTTAGCTTCAAATGAACTAGCCCCACCATTACTATATTGGAAATGCAATTTATATTAAATATGTGTTGAACTCTTATAGTAGTTTGGTATTATACCACACCAGAAATTACAAAAACCGGGAAAACAATGGAAAAAACAACAACGCAGATTTAGGGTAACTCCCTGCCTTCCCTCATTTCAATGCAACACAAAAATATTTTCTTGCTCTCTTTCCATTTCACAACAGTTCTTAATCAAAAATATCAATTTCAAGCTTTGTTACTAGGAACAGAATTTTTGAAAAAAACCATATAAAAAATGGAACGGTACAAAAAACGATAGGGTGTTTTATAAGGTAGTTTTCGTTTTTTGATGCAAGAAACTAGGTTTTCCAAAAATGGTTCATTTCTTGAAACTATTTTACGGAAAACGTTAAGTCATTTGCAATATGGGTCTCTTCCCAATTGGATGTGGACATGAATCATAAAAAGTAGAGTTTGGTTTTCTGGATAGTTTTCGAAGGCATTTTCATAGTCTATGGTTAGAAGTCAACCATATATAGCTTAAGTGCTAACGGAACAAGTTTTTTGCAAACAGATGGCGTTCACCCTAGTGACAACACCCTGCAATTGTGCTTAACATATCACTAACAACGTTGAAAATTTAGGGATTTTATTAGTTAAAGTTATGTTATTTTTTTAATCGTAGCCATTGATGTGTAGCAGTGTATGGTTAAGTTTTTACAATTTTTTTTGTTATTTTTGTGTTGCTTTTATTTAAAAGTAGATTTAGTGATTGTATCTAATATTTAAAATGTGTATTTTTATATAAATTATAAATTTTAAAACTATAAAGGTTTATATATATATATATATATTATATATTAATTAATGTATATAGATATTTTATATATATGTATATAAATTAGTAGTTAAATCATTTAGTTAAATTTTCTAATTAATTAATTAATTTATATAAACATTGAGACACAATATATTTTTTTTGCCATTGGTCTAGTTTATAACCTCTCAAATGATTGGAAAAGGATTTTGATAAAACCATCCTTATAGAAACTTTTATCAACTATTAGACTATCTATTAATATTAAATATCACCAACCAAAGACATGGATTTTAATAATATAAAAAATAATAATTATCTATTATCCATCTCATTAATAGTTTTATCCCATAAATACTTTTTTCATCGGTGATAAGAGAGATTATGTTAGGTAATTTGAAATAACAAAGCTTAAGAGCAACAAGCTATTATTAATATGTCTATAATGCAAACATAATTTCAACTAATGATAAATATGGAAAGTTTCATAATTACATAAAAATAGTGATAGAAATAATTGTAAATTTATAAAAATAAACAAGTCTAAAAAATGAAAATACAAAATAGAAATTCATCATTTAATAAATTTTAAATACAAAACAAATAGGAGTACTACTACAAGAAAATAATCCTCTTCATTTATAAATAACCACTGTAGATCTATCTCCAAAGAGATCAAATCTCTCTCTCTCTCAACAAACCTCTTCAAATGAAGAGATTCTATCCTCTCAATCTTTGATACACAATTAAAATGGATCTAGGTTGCTTTAGTTATTAGCCTTTGACTAGGCTACATTGCAGAATTGCAAAAAAATACCATGGACAAAAACCATGGGTTAGGAGTACCATAGGAAAAAACCATGGACAAGAAAAAACCATGGGTTAGGAGTACCATAGGAAAAAACCATGGACAAGAAAAAACCATGGGTTAGGAGTACCATAGGAAAAAGCCATGGACAAGAAAAAACCATGGGCTAGAAAATTTTATGGTTTTTAATTTTTTTTAATTTGATTTTTTATTTTGACTGAGTTAAAATGCCAAATATTATAACATATTCCCTAGGTGGATAGGGTCTCTTAGCACAAAAACCAAAAATATATTAAGAGGGGCCTAGAAGAAAATACCTAGATTATGACACTTCTTTTCAAGACTTCAAGGTCTCTCTAGCTGTTTTAATTTATGAAAGAAAATTGATGAGAAAAAAATAATAAATTAAATAAATATTAAGTACAAAACCATGGAATCTAACAAAACAATGTGCAATAACTAGCAAATTTAATTAATATAAAGTACAAAACCATGGAATATAACAAAACTATTGGCAATAACATTTTTCCAAAAGTGATGTTAACATAAACAAATCTAGGGACTAAAAAAGAATGGTTTGGTAAGTTCTAACCATGGGCAATAACATTTTTTTTAAAGTTATTTTAACATAATCACATTTAACAACTTAAAATGAATGATTTGGTATGTCATAACCACAAGTGATATTTATATATAATATTTAACTACGTAGAAATTAAAAAAATCACAATTTAATAATTTATTTCACTTATTTATATTGATCAACGACACTTGTGAATTGGAAACATTGACTCAGATAACAAATTTTAATGGATCGAAAAGAATACAATCAAAATTAATAAAATAGCATTAATATCAAGAAAGAATATCTAAATTTAGCTATTAAAATTTAACATAAAAATAAATTTACTACACAAAACCATATATATGATGCATTGAAATAATTAATATAAAACATGACTACATAAAATAATCGTTTAATCAATGCAAATAAAAATATGAGACATCCATTATACACTTTAACAATAATTATGGTAAATAATATATACTAGCCTAGATCCATCTTAATTTCGGATATACCAACACCCTAAAGGGATCAAATCTATTTTATAAATTAGTAATGTATATAGATATTATATATATATTTTTATAGATTAGTAGTTAGATATTATAGTTATTTTTGTTTTCCAAAGCAATTTAATATCAGTTCAACTATATTTTTAACTATATTATTTTTTTGTTTATAAAGATTAGTTTTATATTATAATGGATTAAAGATAAATTTTTGAAAGATTTCTCTTTAGATTTTGTCTTCAAACACATGTTGTAGTATTTATGGTTCTGCAAGTGGCAATAGTTCAAGACAACCCTCTATTTTTGGCTCTATATGATCAACTCAATCTCCACCATCTTGTTACCCAACCATGAAAACAATAACCCAATAACTGTGTGGAAAATGCTACAATAGATCCAAAATTTGAGGTCCACTCAAGTCACATCCAAGAATATATACAATGTACGTGGGATCATGTACTCATTTGGAAAATGCAAAGGCTAAATCAAACTCGAATTCGGTGCCAAGTGTTTCTTCACTATTGTATTTACCATCCTAGAGGATCAAACATGGATATTCAAGAATGGCTTATGTGAGCAATGGAAGCTTTGTTGATAACTATAAGTATTAAGGAATGGCCCATGTGAGCAGCTAAAGCCTATGAGAAACTACCTATGAACCATAGTATTCGAGAATGTTAATGATGAATTCTTGGTTTTATGTCTCATATTTTTCTTGTTTTTTATCTCTCCTCGTTTCTTGAATGTGAAACAAATGCTTGGTTTTATGTTTCATATTTTTCTTGTTTTTCTCTCGCATCATTTCTTCAATATGAAACCTCCAAACTCTGTTTCTCGTCTCGTTGTCATTTCTCATTTCGTTTCCTCTTTCTGGTTTCTAGTAACATAGATTTCAAGCCCTTCCTTCTAGCTTGGTAAAATTTTTGCATTGCTCTCAACTCCAAAAGCAGGTAATAGAAAGGATGGGTAGAAAGCTTGGTACCCAAGATAGAGTTAAAGAGGAAGAAACATTGAGTCAGACATTGTAAGATTCCTCTTGTGGGGTAAAAGGATCACAACAAGGCCACACTAAGCCCCCGAGAGAGAACGAAGATGCTACCGCATGCAGTGGTAACAATTAGAGTATGGTGCAACACCTTATATTAAGGTCAACCAATGACATAATATTAGCAAAAATCTAAGCATGAAAATAGATTGAAAATTTGAAACAAAAACAAAAGGGAAAGCCTCACTAACTCGTCACACCCTTTCTCAATAATTGGGCAACATTTGGGTATGAAAAAACAGCAATCCCTTATTCAAAATCCCTGTTTGATTTTATAGATCTCTTCATATTGATGGATGGCTTTGACCCTCATCGAATGGCCATTTGATGAGTGCTGGGAAATTGCATTCATTAAACTTCCTGGCAACTGTTTGAAAAATTTTTAATTTAAAACTTTTATACAGAACTTCGACTTTTGCATTTTGTAATTTGGTGCATATTTTTTCTGCTCATGCCACATTTGTTTAAATAAACTACATATTTATTTTCTTTTGATTACATTTCTCAATTATGGTCATGGATTAATCCTGGACAAGTAATGAAAACAAGATATGTTCCAGGGAATTGAACATATGTTTTTTCATCACTTGTATCGATATACTTTGACAGGATGAGCATAAAAACCTGAACCCCTCGCTTCATCGCACTATGACCGATAGAGACCTTCCTAGATATTGAGCACAACACATAGCCCATATCATTCAGAGATATACTGGTGTTATTATTTCACCTTGAGATGGATATATATTTGTTTTATTGCAGTAAGGAAACAACAACTACATTACGATACATCAACTATACTCAAATGCAAAAACTATTTTTCCTGTACAACCACGTTGAGAGTAATAAGTATCTTCCCATGTGTCATCATAGCAACAAATTCCATTTTTCTAATTCATCGTGTTTCTCATTCTAGTGGCTGCCATTATTGTGCAAGTTTCTCCTGTCACCTTTTGCCTCCATGAAGCTTGATAAGAAAATGCTAAGACAATGCGAAATGTCAAATTTTGGCAGACATTCCAAAAACCTTTTTGATCCATTTTCTAACATGGTCCACAATATTCTTTGATAGTTCTATGATGTATCTCTTCCAAAACTTGATTTTTTTTCATATCTAGACAACTAATTTGATAAATTATCTCTTTAAATATGTCTTGGACTCGAAAGTTATTGGATGTTCTTGGAGATGGGCCAAGTGTTCACCCAAAACATCCAAACATATCAATAACAACACATAGTTTAACAGAAATATTCATCCTCATCCAATTCTTAAATGCATAAATATTCCTCTAAAATCTTGGATTTCCAATACACTGGGCCTATTACTTATATCCCCTGGTTTTAGTTTCTCTTACATGTTTGGCGATTTAGTTGGAATATGTCAAAATATAGAGTTCCTTGATGTCTTCACTCCAACTTCTTGGATGCCATCTCAAAGAAAGGCTCAGAGGATATTCCAAATATTATCTTTAGAGATGGCCATTTTGACCCGAATGGCCGAGTATCCATGCCATCAGTCACACTCTTCTATGCATGTGTACAGTACCAAGCAATTTATCATCAATAAACATTGTTGCAAGACAATAATTGTTCAAATTAATTTATGAGACATTCTAGATATCTAAAGAGATTTCCTTATAAAGCTTAAGTTCAGCAAAGCATCCAACATATGGATCATGAAACAATGGATCCTCACACTAATATATTCACCATGGGATTGAGACAAAGATATACAAATTGTAAACTCCCTCATGTAGATGAGAAAGTGGTGTTGGAGACTCTCCACATTAAATTTCTCAGATTGAAGGGTGAGGGAACCATGAGTACCATTTAGAATCGACATTCTTACCATATTCAAATGGTGTCCTTCCTCAATGTAAACAATTCTTCAATAATATGGCCACTCTCCCACATGTGTCACTTCTCCCAATCCTCATGCTTAATTGGCACACTGCACCTATGCATTGCATTGGACAATGCGTATGTCTTGGGACTTTGTATCCACTGTAGTGGGCCTTTATCCCTCTTTTATTACAAAGCAGACTTCTCAGGGTAGGGGAAATTGCAACTCCCTGCCCTCCCTCATTTTAATGCAACACGAAAATATTTTCTTGCTCTCTTTCCATTTCACGGCAGTTCTTCAATCAAAAATCTCAATTTCAAGCCCTTCCTTCTAGCTTTGGTTGAATATTTGCATTTTTCTCAACTCCAAAAGTAGGTGATAGAAAGGATGGATAGAAGGCTTGGTACCCAATCTAGAGTTAAAGAGGAAGAAACATTAAGTCAGACACTACAAGATTCCTCTCGTGGGGTAAAAGGATTGCAACAAGGCCATAGTAAGCCCCTGAGAGAGAAAGAAGATGATACTACATGCAATGGTATCAATCAGAGTATGGTTCAACATTGTATATTAAGGTCCCATTATCATGCACTCAGGACTTTGATTGTTGAGGAGAGAGAAAGTATTTTAAAAGCAAAATCTGGGAAATTTGAGGCTATAATTAGCAAAGTGGAAAGCTTTCACAATCTTGTTCAGAGACCTCGTGAGAAAGTTGATACGCTCTTTGATCTCACATCCACACTCCTCACTACTATTAACAAATCACAAAATAATGATGGTGCTACCCCATTTGATTTTATCAGTAGTGATATTTTAGGAAACTATAGTGACTAGGCATATGGAAGCAGGTCCTTGGAGGGAAATGACAATCACACCTAAATATCATGGAGGAATCTTGGGCTTTTAGTTGCTTCTATTTTCTAGTATGCAGTAGGAATTTGCACTATTCTTTGACCAATGGATAATGAACCCAAGCAAAGGAAAGCTATAGCATAGAGAAAACAGACTAAGCCAACAGAAAGCACTCAACCTGAAGCAGTGAAAGAGTCCTTGGAAGATGAAAAATCAGAAATGTACAAGAATATGGCAAGCATATTTAACATTTTGCAAAAATAGAAGCAAGTCAGATTAGAGAATTTGGTTCTAATTAGAATGTCATTTTCTGAGACAGTAGAACACATCTTTGCATTATCATTTCTAGTAAAGGATGGTAGAGTTGAAATAAATGTGGATGAAAATGGAAAACATTTTGTTGTCCCCAAAAATGCTCCTAGAGCTATAGAAATGGCATCTGAAGAAGATTCTTACAACCAATTTGTTTTTCAGTTTGATTTTAAAGACTGTAAGTTGATGATGGAAGTTAGTGGTGAGCAGTTGATGCCTCACAGAACTAATCCACTTATTATCCTTGTTCTGAGAAGTCTGCAGAGACTCTTATCCAAGATATTTCAAGAACAAGGGCAGAGTGGTACCTGCAACCCTTAAGGTGCAGAAGGGTGAATGTGAAAGTGATGATGATAGTGTATGTCTTCAAAGAGGAACACCTAAGAAGCGAAATAAGTGTCTCCTATGACTTTTGCTGCTTTTTTGGGTCTTTTTGTTGGAAACTATCTCTGTTTCTATTAGTGCACTGTAATTCATACAGGAAGCTAATCTTTAATTTAAGCACTCTAGTATATAAACAATGCTATCGTGTTCTCATAATTAGTTATAATTAAGTTGATTGGTAGTGCAAACCCTCGGTCATGTAGTACACCCCTTTAGCCATGGTTCCAAGGCCTGGGCAGAAGACTGGCATCACGTAAAAGGAAATTGTTAGTGTAAGATGTCAAGTTTGATCTATTAAACCATGAGTAGTATCCTTGTGATAGTATGTTGTAATTTTATGTTTGAAAAGTATTTTGAGATACCACACAAGAACAAAGTTTCTGATTGTGTAGTTGGTTTAATTTGAGAATACATAGAGATGAGAGTAGGGTAAGGCCAGGTGAAAATAGATGTAAATACATAATTTCAAAAAACTAGCTAGTAGCCCTTACCATACCCAAACCCTTTTTTTGGCACTACATGGATAGAGAGATCCACCCGGAGGCGTGTGGAGAATAAGTAGGGATATGCATGCTTGATCCAGGATGTATTCGTTATAGATGTATAGAAAAGAATTACATGTAAAATTTCAACTCAACACAAAAAGGTGCACATAATAAAAGAAGAAGTAAACACATAAAAGGCACAAAAAGAAGACACCAAGGTTTGATAACGAAGTTCATCCAATTCGGACTACGTCTCCAGGCCAGCTCAACAATGGGGAGGCCTTTCTTATTAAATGACATGAAAGCAAAGAGAATTACATTCATCAAATTGTCATACAAGAGGCTTATACCTCCAATTTGCAAGATGACTTGTGAAATGGATGCCTGAGATGGAGAGGTATGTAGCACTAAAGATTCCTGCAACAATAAAATGGGGTTGGAGTATGTAAACTATCCAACAGATCAATATGTGCTCTCGACCTCTTGCAAAATAGCATGCTGCAACAAAAAAAAATGCCTCCTCCCTTGTTCTTCCATTGATTGTGTTTTATAATGGATTCTTTGGATAGAATCCCATCCAAATCAGGGCTTCTCTCGCTCATAATAGAGGCTGGTAGAGTGGAATGATCGGCGGGTGCAACCACCTCTCAAAATGGTATTTTTATCGTTGAGGTGATAAGACCTCAAAACCCTGAAAAACACTAAAAATCTGCCTCAAAACCATATACTGGGACCTCAAAAATCATAAAATTGAGCTTATTCTCCATATCGAGTCCATGCTAAGGTCGCAAATTGGCATATCAGGGGTGTACCTGTCTAGGTTATTGGGAATGACCGACCGCCAATCGTCGATCACCGATATCGATGTCAACCGATCGCGTTGGCATCCCACACATATATCGTCGGGGTGTCCGATAATGGTTCTGTCGATCTGATTAATCGCCAATCGCAACCTGGCATCGCCAATATACATATATGTAATACCTCCAATCGGTTACCTCTGATCCGTCGATCCGATCTGATTGAAGATCGGCGATCGGGGGTTCCACTACTCCTTGCTTAAGTCTGCCTCTATGCGACCTCCGATTGCGATTTGGCCTTAAAGGCTTAAGACCCATTTTCAAAGGAAAATCCTCATTTTCTTAAGGATCGAAATCCTTCTTCTAGCAATAACTCCATCATCCGAACTCGAATTGAATTACCGTTTGCACCATTGGAATCAGGAAGATGAGATCTCTGCTCTGGTCCTAAGTTAACTTCACTCTGATCACTTTTATTTCTGAGTTTTTCCATGCCATTGTATCTGAAGATCCACCTGGATCAATCCTCCCCATTGAGGAGCTTTTGTACCACTAAAATCTTTTCGTTAGTCAATTGGCAAGTGAGGGAATTGTTCCCTCACTTTCTCTTTCTCTGACCATCTCGTCTTGCTGGGATGAATTACCTTGAATCCAACTCGAAGGTACTCCACATCTCCTCGCTGTGAAGTCCTAGTCCTTTTTTCGAGGATGATGACTTTGGGCAACTCATCGAGATATTCTGGTGCGAAATCATCGATGGTAGGAACTATGCCCACCTCATCAGTGTCCATGATCAAAGGACGTTCATACAACTTCAGGTTCTCCACATTCACTAATGAGTACATCTACATATATACCAGCAAGTCAAGACAAAAGGCATTGTTCCCAATCTTCTCCAATATGGTGAATGGTCCATACTGGATTGGCCAAAACTTCTTTCCTTCTCCCTTTATCCTATCTTTGTTAATGTGGAACCACACCTTGTCCCCTACTTGGAATTGATGGTCGACTCGGTGTTTATCATGTCGAGCGTTATAATGGGTTTGAGTTTTTTCCAACTGCTCTTGCACTGCTTGGTGAACCAATTAGATTCGTTGAATGAACTGCTGAACTTTGTCCTTAGCATTACGTCCACTAGAGCCATCCTCCCTTCCAAAGACCATATCAAAAGGGTCTTTTGGCAAGTAACCAAATCATGTCCCTAATGGTGAACGTTGCGTCGATGAATGCACTACTTTGTTGTAGGAATGTTGTGCACAGGGGAGATGTTCATCCCATAACTTGGGATGTTTCCCACAATAGCCTCGTAATAAGTGTACCATGGTACGATTAACCACCTTTGTCTGTCTGTTGGTCTGTGGGTGAAATGTCGTGCTTCTTTTCAGTTTGGTGTCCATCATCCTCTATAAGTTGGTCCAGAACTCCCCAAGGAAGCGAGAGTCTCGATTCAACACAATTGATGTGTGTAATCCAAAGTGGACCCAAACATGCTAAAAGAAAAGAGACGTAGTTTGCTCTGCAGTAATATGCTTTTTACAAGGCATAAGAATACACATTTTTCTAAATGGCCAATGACAACATACAAATAGTCGTGCCCCTTCCTGGACAAAGTAAACCTCCTACAAAGTCCATTGACACACTTTCCCATGGATGACTCGGAATAGGAAGAGGTGTGTAGAGCCCAAGCTTTCTATTAGAGGGCTTTGAAACAGAACACATCACAAAACCCTTTACATAGTGAATCAAAATGTTTTTCATATGAGGCCAAAAACAAAATATTTGTACATGACATAACGTCTTCTTGACACCAAAGTGTCCAAACACAAGAGAGGTGTGGGCCTCTTGAATTACACGCACTCTTTCTCCTGTGGGAATACACAATTTACCAAGGTGATACAACAATTTCCCCTGGAAGTGATAGTTGTCCACCTGTGAACCATGGGTTCGTTTTACATAAACCTCCTTAAATTCATCATCATTAGCATATTGTTTAGCATAACTTTCAAAAGACAATGAAGCATTATGCAAAAGAAAAGAAGAAAAAATAGGAGGGAGAGATAGCATATCGGCCACTTTATTTCTAGTGCCCTTCTTATACTTTATTACCAGATGAAACTGTTGAAGAAAGCCCATCCACTTGAAATGACGAGTTTATTGCAACTTGGTTTGTGACTAAAGGTACTGCAAGGGTTGATGATCTGTATGGATGATGGTCTCCTTGCCGATCAAGTAGTGTTTCCACCATTTTCACACTCTGCACCAAGGCATAAAGTTCCTTGTCATAGGTGGGATAATTTATCACAGCTTGAGAAAACTTCTTAGAATGGTAACAAATTGGCTTATTTTTCTGCATTAGTATAGCTCCCATGGCATAATTTCTGGTATCGGTTTCAATCTCAAATGGTTGTTAGAGATCGGGTAAGGCTAAGACTGGCGTGGTGCTCATTTTTTCCTTCAATGTTTCGAAGGACTTCTGTTGTCTTCCTCCCCATCGGAAGACCTGTTTCACACTTGTCAATGTGTGCAAAGGTTCTGCAATAATAGAGAAATTAGCAATAAATCTCCTCCAATACTGGACTGCACCTAGAAAGATACGGACCTCAGTTACAATAATAGGCTTAGGCCAATTTACAATTGCTTCAACTTTAGCGGGATCAATTTTTAATTGACCATGACCAACAATATGACCTAGGTAACCCAAAGAGGTTTTCCCAAACTCACACTTTGAAAATTTTACAAAGAAATTTTCTTTTCTCAACACATCAAGCACTTTCTTTACATGGATCATATGTTCAAACCAACTCTTGTTAAAAACTAGTATGTCATCTAAATATACAAGAACAAACTCATCAATGAAAGGCTGAAATATATTATTCATAACCTGCGTAAAGGTGGTTGGAGTGTTACAAAGCTCGAATGGCATCACCATCCATTTGAACAACCCCTGCTTGGTTTTGAAGGTGGTTTTCCACACATCCTGCTCCGCAATTTGGACCTGCTGATAAACACTGTGCAAATCCAACTTTGTGAAATATACAACATTTTTTAGTTGATCCAATAAATCATCTATGCATGGGAGGGGATAGCGATTTCTCACCGATATTTTGTTGAGCGCGCTATAGTCCACACACATCCTCTAGCTGTTGTCTTTCTTTGGCACTAAAATAATCGATGATCTACATGGAGAGGAGCTCGGCCTGATTACGCCTTGGTCCAGTAATTCCTACACTTGTCGTTTGATCTCTTCCATTACAACTGTCGACATCCTATACATGTCGATATTTGGTAGAGGGGCATCATGAAATAGGTGGATTTCGTGTTGGATTTCCCTCTTCGAAGGTAGTCCCCACAACTCTTGAAACAGTTCAGTATAATCATAAATCAGTTGCATTAATTCATGTTTAAGCTTCCCATCGCAGCCCTGGAATGTGTCAGCGCATTTGGCCTCCTTCTCCCTTACGACCATAAGCATTCATGTTTTGTTGGAATTCACCAATTGTTTCATCTGCCCAACACTTATGAGGCTGGAATTAATCTTGTTTTGATGAGCCCACACCATGTATTCTACTTCGTCCTTGGTGATGCGATATTTATTCTCATGGCAGAAAAAGATAGCTTTCCTGTCATATAGGTATGGGCTCCCCAATACCATGCCATAGATATCCAGTGGGATTACATCCATTTCTACTTCGTCTACGAACTTAGACGCAATCGCAAATTTTACCTTGCACAACTGGGTTACATTCAATTTATCTTTATCATGTATCCATCCCAACGGATAAGGATTTGGGTGTGGTTTTGTTTCTAAGCCAAGCTTCTTTACCAGGGATTCTGCAATTAAATTTTCTTGGGACCTGGTATCAAACAGAGTTTTTACTTTTGTGTGATTTACTACAACTTTGATATGAAATAAGTCAATTATTTTTCTATCATTCGAAAGGGACTCATCTTGGTGCTTTTATGTGATTTAGAATCAACAGGAGGTGTAAGGGTACCTTTTGTTCCCGCTGTTGTGACCAACGCTTCATCTCCTGAATCTAATCTAGGGTCTTGTTGTGCTACTGCCATTGTTTTTTGCTTTCCTTTTCCTCCATATTTCTTTGGATGCCTTTCTGGGTGCTGCTTCCAACAATGATCATCATCGTGGCCTTCTTTCTTGCAATGATTGCAATAAGGCCGCTCTCCCTCTTTGGCTGTTGTTGTTTTCTTCTCCTTCCCTTTCCATTTCGCTTTGGATTTGGCATTGGGAGGTTTGAACGGTGGATTTCTGGATTGGTCCTCTCTTTCATTCTTGCCCCTGTTCTCAATATGAATTTCTTTGACACTAGCTGTGTCAATAGTGGTTTGTTCAAACAATAATAATGAATGCCAAATATAACTATGCAGTGAGCCAATATACTTGGTTACAACTTCAGGTGTATCTAGTGCAATACCCAAATTCAATGCTTTCTTCCTAAATTCTTCTGTAAAACTCTAAACATCCTACCTTTTTCCTTGCCTTAAATATTGCCAATTCATCTAAGCTTTCTATTTGTATCCTAAGGGATAAAATTGTTCCTTTAACACAGAAGTAAAATCAGACCATGCGGAAAAGAACTTACCCACATTTTTACTGCTCTGCAATTTTCTCTCCCACCAAACGAGAGTTCTGAGAGGCTAGCTGGATTTTTGCCTCATCCTCTATGATTTGTTGAATCCTGTAGCAAACCTCAATCTGCCTGATCCATTTTTTAATCTTTTCTACATTACTTTCACCATTAAGCACAGGAAGATCAAATTTAACATGTAATTTAAAAAAAGGTTTCTTAGATGCATCCTTTGGATTTCTCTGGTTATGGTGGTGAGGGAAAGAAGAAACTACACCACCAGAAGGAGAAGGAGGGGGTTATTCTCCACCATTCCTATGTGTTGAACCTTGTCCTTATGGGTTCCTCTCTTCTGCTCTTTCCAATCTTATAACCAACTGACTGATATTCTTTGCCATTGAATAGAAAGTCTTTCTGAAATTGCACTCCTCTTCCATATGAGCTTCCTCTTCAACCATGTTTCTTCTCCGAGGTGCACGCCCTTCCTCTGGATTGAAAGGTTCTAAATTCCCTTCGGCTCTCTAAAGTCTACCCCTTGTTAACATACAAACATGCAATTCACATCTAAAAATCCCTACTCTGATACCACTTGATCCAAGATGTATTCGCTTATAGATGTATAGAAAAGAATTACATGTAAAATTGTAGCTCAACACAAAAAGGTGCACATAAGAAAAGAAGAAGTAAAAACATAAAAGGCACAAAAAGAAGACACCAAGGCTTGATAATGGAGTTTTTCCAATTCGGACTACATCTTCGGGCCCATCTCAAGAATGGGGAGGCATTTCTTATTAAATGGCATGAAAGCAAAGAGAATTACATTCATCAAATTGTCATACAAGAGGCTTCTACCTCCAATCTCCAAGATGGCTTATGAAATGGATGCCTAAGATGGAGAGGTATGCAGCACTAAAGCTTCCCACAACAATAAAAAGGGTTTGGAGTATGTAAACTATCTAATAAATCAATATGTGCTCTTAGCCTCTTACGAAACAGCGTGCTGCAAAAAAAAAAAATGCCTCCTCCCTTGCTCTTCTATTAATCATGTTTTATAATGGATTCTTTGGATAGAATCCCATCCAAATCAAGGCTTTTCTAGCTCATAACAAAGGCTGGTAGAGTGGAATGATTGGTAGGTGCAACCACCTCTCAAAATGGTATTTTTATCATTGAGGTGATAAGACCTAAAAACCCCAAAAAACACTGAAAATCCACCTCAAAACCATATACCGGGACCTCAAAAATCATTAAATCGGGCTTATTTTCCATATCGAGTCCGCGTTGAGGTCCCAAATCGGCATATCATGGGTGTCCCTATCCAGGTTATCGCGAATGATTGACCACCGATCATTGATCACTGATATCGGTGTCGGCCGATCACATTGGCATCCCACACATATATCGCTTAGTTGTCCGATAATGGTTCCGCCGATTCGATTAATCGCCGATCACAACCTGCCACCACTGATACACATATATGTAAGACCTCTAATCGGTTACCTCTGATTCATCGATCTAACCTGATCGGAGATCGGCGATCGGGGGTTCCACTACTCCTTTTCTAAGTCTACCTCTATGCGACCTCTGATTTCGATTTGGCCTTAAAGGCTTAAGACCCATTTTCAAAGGAAAATCCTCATTTTCTTAAGGTTTGAAGAATCCTTCTTTTAACAATAAATCCATCATCGAAACTCGGATTGAAGTACCATTTGCGCCATTGGAATCATGAAGATGAGATCTCTACTCTGGTCCTGAGTTAACTTCAATCTGCTCACTTTGATTTCTGAGTTTTTCCATGCCATTGAATCTAAAGATCCACTTGGATAAATGCTCTAGATTGGTAGATGGCAAGAGATTGGGGATATATATCTATTATGTATTTGTATATGAAATTCATTATGTCCCCTTTTTATTTTCTAGGTGGGAGGAATGCAATGGAGAAAGGGAGATCGTATTTTTCCTCTATATCCCACATATCAGGACACTAGGATAAGTCCCAATAATAAGAGTTGGGTTTGCTCATAAGTATCTAATTGTAAAAGGCCATCATGAACTTTATTAAGCTAAGTCATCCTTTAGTTGAGTTTCATCCTTTTGTTGAAGCTTCAAGCAAGATAATCGACCTCTTTTTAGCCCTTTAGTCTTCTTGGAATGGCTATATAAAAACCCTATTTCACCCACGTTGAATGCCTCTTCTTGTTGTGATCTTAAACTTCAAACTTCGACCTTTCTCCCTACAAGAGCACCCAATAACAACACTCAAAACAACCTCTCTTTCACATGTTGTACCTATAGCAAAACATAAGACTTCCACATTGCTTCTAGGGCTTCTTTCTTGTTATCTTATGGATCCTTCTTGCAGTGGTTAGGGTCTCCCTTTGATGATGTCTAGGGCCTCATTAAGTGCTACTTTAGACCTTCCTTGATTGCGACTATATGCTTCTTATTGATGGCTGATAAGGGCCTCCCTCTTGCTACAGATTAGGGCCTCCTTTGATGTGGATAAGGGACTTCCTTTTGTTGCATATATGGCCTCTCTTAACTGCATATTTATGCCTCTCTTAACTGCATCCTAGGCCTCTCTCTAGAATGCATCTTACGCCTCTCTCTTGCTATGGCTAAGCATCCTTTTAACTGTGGTTAGGGCTACCTTTTACTACAGCTAGGGCTTCCTTTTCAACTATGGCTAGAGCTCCTTCAAGACTACATCTAGGTCTCCCTTCATGACTACAGCTAGGGCCCCTTTGTGACTGCAACTAAGGCTCACACTATTGTAGCCTGCTATCTTCGTGCTGCCCGGGGACTCCTACACTGTAGCACTCTCTGGTGCTTCATCTGCATCCATCTCTACCCACATCCGCCAATCCTGCTACTCTCTCTTCAAGGCTCCTGTAGAAAAGGTACAATCCAAGTAGTTGGGTACCTCAAGGATCTGCCCGTCGTCGCCTATAGTTCTCCTAACTACAGCTCGATGTCTTCCCAACTCTTCTCTATATGTACATGAGCACTCCCTGTAGTCCCTAGCATGCCTTGGGACACTACGACATGAGCACTAGTGCATTAACTATGCTAAAAGGTCACTTTCTTGTTAATTTGACCATGAATATCTCTTTTACAAAGAAATATTTCTTAGCTTTGTTTATGTTAGTGGTTTGATAAGAACATTTCTACAATCTCTTCACTAAATTTCTTAATGTTTTTACATTTATGCTTTTTGACAAAAAAGACTAACATTTTACCCTAACTAAATAAGGATTCTTTAAATAGCCTTCTAGCTTGGTTCATTTTTGTTCAATCTAAGCTTGGAAAAGTGTCATGAATTTACATTGAACAATGTAAGAATCTAGTCTTCTCTAGAAACAATCAAGCCAACTCTTTCATTTTTCAAATTACCTACCAGTTCTGGACATATCCTTTGAAATTTCTATGTTGAAGGTGTTGGATTTAAGTAAGTGATACATAATGCACAACTACAATTCTATTGTTCACCTACTAGACCAATGAAAATTATAGGCAAACTTGGAAGGGTTGGACATGACTGTTCCAACCATACTCTTATTGGCCTGCAATACATATATTCAAAATACATACCTACAATACTATTGTTCACCTATTCGGCTAGTGCATATTATAGGCAAATTGTTAAATGTTGGATTTCGTTGTCTCAAGTTCACACACTAGTGCTAAAGATGCAACATGTTGTATGCATCCTTAGATATGTTTGAGAATGCAAGTTAACTGTTTAAATAAATGCATGTATAAAACTTCTATATTAGCAAAATAACCATCAATATTTTTTTCTAGCATTTTGGGTTGAATTCACAATAGTATGCTAAAAAGTGTCATTTCAATGTATAGAAATTAGGATGTATAAATGTGAGATATATACTCTACATCTTTGGGTTATCTCCTTTTCGAATCTGAGCTTTTTTAGGCTACATGTTAATTGTTTGATCTTTGAACTTCGAATAAATTCCTGAATGGACTTTGTAAGGCAGTGGTACCATAAATTGTGTTATTTCAAAGATTTGACATCCATATTTTCACAAAATACAATGTACTCACTAAATACTTATATGTATAGATACTTATGTTTAGGATTATATATGTGTTGGAGCAGTTCCTTTATGTTTTACTATAATCCTGATGCTGACAAGCTTTAGCTTACTTTTTTCATCAATTGTTCATAGAATATGCAAAAGGTTTCATCATCAAAATGTGGTAAAAATTACATTTCTCCTTATTTATTTTTTTATTGTTCATGACAAGATAATCATGTTGCAGGAATGAGGTATCCTACAATCTATTTCAATTTGTGGATTTTTTTTTTCCTCCCATTTTTTTACAAGGATGTAGATTTCATTTTCTTGTTGATGATTTTTGCATGTATCTTAGCTAGACCCAAATGCTGGTAATGGAGTGGATCTTGAGAAGTAGTTGTGGAAACAAACTATCAGAGGTTAATGTTAAAATACCACTTTCACCTGGCATCAGAAATTTTTTAATGGTAAGTGACATAAGGAAGAGTTTATTTAACGACATGGTTGAAAGGGAAACCTCATGTCTTTGTTCTAAGTCATCCATTTTTGAGCTTTACCAGATCAATTATTTCACTAATCCAATTTGCATGGATTGTATTTCTCACCCGATGTTAGTTACTTGACATGGTTGATATAACATTCAATTCTAGGCCACTTTTATTTTAAGTCAAAGATTTTATTGATTAAAAGGATTTTCATATTTGGATTTGTTTACTTGGAGCTTGATTTTAAAAAGTTTTGTAAAATCCATGTGGATGTTATTTTTTCAGGGTGAGCTCTTTGCACCATTAAGGTCAGATGAGTCCTAGAACATAGGTATACGATAAGAACATCTTTGGCCTTTGCTGTGTATCTGTTATTCTTTATATCATTTATGGATGGTTATTGATTATGTGAAATAGAGGATGGCAAGGTCTTGCCAATTCTCTTGACAAAACAAAATAAAATGGAGTGATAGAATTGTGTTTTAAAGGGTGAGCTAGAAATTAGTACTTGAAAGGTAGAACTTGAGAATGGAAAGCTATCTGATTTGAATCTAGAGACACAATAGACCATGAAAAAAAAATGATGGTATTGATGAGTCTTCCCAGAAAATAAGCTCTAATTGTTATACCATTGTCCAAATTTCAATTATCTGAATGGAAATAGTGACTCTAGATTTATTTGTATGAATAAAGACTTTGGCCATTGTCCTATTCATTTCCTATGAATGATTTTTATTTTCAAACTCCAATTAGTTTGTTGTTAAATTTATTTAAGCTTTGCTGACAAACTTATAGTTTTCAAAGCTCATTTCTAAATCAATTTTCTTGAGCAAATTTGTCGTTTTACTTTAAGTGTTGTAGATTGCTACTGTGTGACATATGCTATGATATAACTACCTCGATAAATAGACATGAGTGTTGTACAACATAGTCTTTTTTAAATTTAAAGAAACAATATCTCCAAATACAAAGTTTATTAATTAAGAAGATCTTTTAGACTTCTTTTCAAAGTTATGATTATATTTCAGTAGGGGATTTTGTGTACGTTGATATTGTGTTGTCTCTATGGTTTTTGTCAGGTAATAATCGTTAATAAGGAATGTGTTCTTGAGCAGTAGGCACACATCTTATTCTACTATCAATAGGAAACTCCATGGTTTTCAGGCATGGCAACAAAAATGCAGATGTTAGTGGGATATCCAAAGTCCGTGTTGGATGAATTTAATACTAGTGACGATTTTGATTCCTTGCCAAATAAAGAATGTCATGAGTCAAATTAAAATAAACGCAAGCAAGTCAAGAATGAAGTTGAAGCTATTGCTTTATGTCCAAGTCAATTTCTTTTATTTGTTGGTGGCTATCATGTTTGGAGTGCGGACTTGTGAAATTCCAAACTGCATGTTGGTTTATGTAAAGGGGATATATATATATATAATATATATATATATATTATATATATAATATATATATATATATATCGTTCATGGTTTTCCGGAGATCCATGTTACATTTTTCAGAGAAGTTAGATATCATTCAGATATCTAAACACTAAACAACAACAACATTGAGATTTTTCTTTCACTCAACCTATAACATATTGCATCTGTCTTCATCAATGTTATTCTTCCATATGTTATCAATTTATGATATTTCATTTGCAATATTTGGTGCATTTTCTAGTTGTAGGTTATTTATATATTATAAATGTATTTAGGTTATTTATATATTATAAATGTTATTATTTATGTTCAGTTGAGTATTCAACTGAACATATTGATTCTCTTATACATAATTATTTTTCCCTCCATCCACTTTTCATAACTTCCATAACCATTAACTAGGGAATTGCAACGTCGATGTTGCTTTGCTTGTTTAGCAAAATATTTTCGAGACTTTAATTTATTGAAAGTTGTAAAATTTACAATTTATGAAGTTTCAAGGTCTATTTTTTAAAAGTCTAACTCTTTAAAGGGCGCTAGCTCAATGGAAGAGCACCCACTTTACAAGCAGGAGGTTGATGGTTCGATTCCATCATGCCCTGACATGATCCATATGGAATGAGCTTTTGACCATCACTAATGAGCTTTGGTGACATTTTTCAACCCTCGCCGAAATATGAAATGGTAATGGTAAACGAATGCCACCATATATATACATCGATAGTGATGAACCTCAAAGGTCTGTAACCATAAATTGTTCTTGTTGATATGAAATGGTGACAGTCGATGTCTGTCATTATAGTCATTATTCATGATGGACCTTGAATGTCACCACAACACCTATACTTATGGAAATGCAGCTTTTTGTGAGGATCAATGAACGTCACCATATATATGAACCAATAGTGATGGCCATGAAAGATCCATCACAATAAATCATTGTTGTTCATATGAAATGATGATGGTCACTATCCATAATTATAATCAATATTCATGAAAGACCTTTGATGTCACCTGAACACCTATAATTTTGGTGATGCCACCTTTGGTGACATTCAATTTTTGGTGACGGAGGCTATGGTCCATCACCATTTCTCATATGAAATGGTGACGATCGCTATCTGTCATTATAAGTCATTATTGGTGATGGACTTTTAATGTCACTACAACACCTATACTTTTGGTGACGCGACCTTTGGTGACATTCAGTTTTTGGTGACAAAGGCTATGGTCTGTCACCATTTCTCATATGAAATGGTGACAGTCACTATCTGTCATTATAAATTGTTATTGGTGACGAAATTTGAATGTCACTGTAACACCTATACTTTTGGCGACGCCACTTTTGGTGACGTTCAGTTCTTGGTGGCGAAGGCTCTTTTGACTATCACCAATGATCTTATGGTGACATTTTTCGCCCCTCACCAATGTCCTTTTTCCTTGTAGTGTTAAGAGGAAAAAATGGAGCAAGAAAGGATTGAAACAGAAGAGACATTCAATGCCATAGCTGAGGCTGTTACACAAGAACCAAACTCGACTGTGGAACCAATGGAGGAAGGAATTATGGACATGATGGATGGGATTGACATGGTCATACAAGAATCCACTTTCATTAATGAAGTGGAAGGGGAAATAATGCTAGCATTGTCTATTCAAGAAGTGTCAGATATGGGTGTTGGTGCCACACAAGAACCACCACCAACCCTTTTGGTCCAAGAAAATGTGGAAAGAATGAGTCATGAGGTTGACATTGTTCCACAAGAACCAGTATCAACCGCGAGACAAGAGGTAACACGGGAAGGAGCCTTGGGCCAAAGAAGAATTGTCGCAAACGAAGGGAAGGAACTCTAGGTCACAGACAGGGCCGGTATAGACCAAGAAGAGGACATCTTCCATTCTCCTTTTTGTGCCACCATACGAAGAGGAGCAAGAGTGTCACGTTCTCCCTGACACTCAGAAAGGAGGTTGTTGTCCATCCCATTTTAAAATTTGATGGTTTGGTAAAAGGTTCGGCTACTGCTAGTTTGTTGGTTGTTGATTCTCAGCAAGTCCATTCCAAAGAATAGAGGGAGGAGGAACACCTTGTAGAAGAATTGGAATAGAAAATGGATGAAGGAGGTGTTGTTCAGGCAACAGATGTCATGGAGCCCAGAAGGGAGGAAGAATCAAATGCTTCTAAAAAATGGGAACCAGGTAAAGGAAGCCTGGTAGATGTAACGGTGGATACTCCTTCGAGTAATCCACCACCTTGTGGACTAGCTGCATGGCTCGCTGGGTTGGTTGTTAAAGAAGATGAAATTGCTCCCGAGAAAGGGGAACCAAGCAAGGAGAACCTGATAGATGGACCAGTGGATACTCCTCCAAGTAATGCACCACCTGTTGAACCAATTGCGGGTTAGATGAAGTGATTGTTAAGCAGGAATGGATATAATTGTATGAGTAGAGGAGGCCGCCCCTTAAAAAAAATATAAGCTATAGTTCAGAGGCACAATGCGGTTGAAAATAGAGATTCGAAAGCTGAGAAGATAGGTGCATCAACTTAAGAAGCAGGTAAGAAAGTATAAAGAATGGCTAAGAAGCCTAAGGTTATCGTGGCCGAAAGAAGCAACACAGGTAGATGATGTGCCTACGACCTTTGCTGCCACCCAAATAGGTCTTATCGAGCATTTGTTCGAAGGTTATGAATTTGCTTTAACAGTCGAGATTCAAACATGGAAATCTAGCATGACCGATTATTAGAATGAGGTCCAAGAACAATCATCCGAGGCTATCTTTGAGTATGTAGAATGAGTGAACATATTATAGTTGAGGTATGTAAAACAGCAGCTCAAAGTAGAATGGTTGGAAGGACAAGTGTTGGAATTGAAGAATAACAAAGAATATATGTTCAACTTGACACAACAGGTAATGGCATGTCGCCCTCCTGCTTCTAGTTATGCCTTGTTCTTGCATGAGCAATTTCTTTTCTTCTATTTGGAAAGCATTAAGAAGGAGGCCAGTCATGAGATCGAGGAGTTTGTACAATTCCTCCGTATACTAAGAATCGATGATTTGGTAACCCAACATCTAATGTGTGAGCTTTATCTGCGTGAATACTTCCTACGCATGGACAAAGAATTTAATCCAATCCCATATGTGGGGGACATTCATTTTAGGGCTCTTATCTCCTATACTATCAACCAGATAAATTGGAAGAAGGCTTCTAATATGTTTGATTCGAATTAAAACATGAAGTCTCTTATGATGAGAGGGGAGCACGAATAGTCCATGATTATGTATAATAATCACACCACCTTTCTAAAGATTGAGGGAAATAGAGAATGGATGTTGAGGACACAAAAGTGGTGTATTGACCTTTGTGTCAAACAAATAGTCACGTTTCAAGATGAGGCCCTTGATAGTTGTTAGAAGAGGTGGATGATGTCACGTACAGCTATCAGGAACAGGGAACCTTTTGGAGTGCCAAATTTTGCATGAGCACTAAGTCAGGTGCCAAGATATGTAGTATGCATCCAAACATGTGGGGTCCAGTGGATGGGACTCCGGTTCAGGTTCCCCATCATTTGGTTGCCAGCAGAGCATTACACCTCAGCTTATAATGTACTAGGCAGGTGGTGGAAGGATGTTGTTCTCACAGAAGGATACAAACCCCCAAGAATAGACATGGTAGATGAGTATGATCTAACCTAGCTCCACGTTGACTATAGTCGTTCCAACCCAAACCTGTGGAAGCAAAGAGATGCTTGAGGGCATGTAGAAGGCTAGTTGGAGGGAGATGTTGGGCACCCAATCTACCTATCTTTTCCTTATATTTTCACCTTTCCTTTCATCCTTTTTGCACCAAATGATATGCATTAATTATGATAAATCTACAAGGTAAACCTCCCTTCTAACATCTCTTGGAATATTTAATTGATGAAGTAAGGTCATAGGGGGTTTTGCCGATGTCAAATACTAAACTTTGGTATTTCGACAAATTTCGGTGAACAGGTATCTCATTCACAGTGCGCAGTAGCAGTCCATCGTTTACAGCAGTTGTTTGGTAATGCTGCAATAGTATGACCAACTCTTAGCTGCTCCAAGGCCTATTTTGGATCTTTATTGTTCTCTCTCTCTCGGCAATTAGTTGTTGTTCTAAATAATTGTATATTTTTGGGCATTAGTTGCCAGATTTGGGGAATATATCATTCCCATGTATTTTTATAAAAGGGGTTTTATTCTTGTGCGAGGGGTTATCCACGCAGAGACAAATATTGTAAGAGTTCCTTATATATTAGTCAAATACGAGTAAGTTTTTGTTCTCTTCTTAGATGTGAGTTAATGCAGCCCTGATCAGAGAGTTGGGCCTGCTCTTCTGATCAGGTGCTACGTATTTCTTTTGTGTGTGTTGTTTCTATCATGGCGCGTTAATTTATTATTGTTGTTATAGATCTTTATTGATTATTATGAATGCCTTTTAATTTTGCAATTTATTTCTAATCACTGTTACAACGATGCTTGATTTTTAACTGCAAATCCTTGGTTGATGTTAGATTGTAACCTTGCCCCAACATATACCTTGTGCGTTACCTTGAAAATTGTATGCACCCAGATTGATGAATTAATGTGGAAAAGGGTGGAATAATGTATTCACACCCGGGCACCAACATACATCTTGCCATCAGATTAAATAAGTTATGAAGAGACAACTAATTCTATGGCTAGAATTTAAAGATTAATTTTGAATAAAAAAGTATTGTTTAT
>APFE030397256.1:116482-134484 GCA_000404065.3 Pinus taeda | reverse complement strand
AAGGGTTTGATAATAAAGAAGCATTTCTATCTATTTCTATCTTGTTATTCTTGGGTATTTCTATTATCATAATATTTCTGGGTTAGATCTACAACAAGTGGTATCAGAGCTACAACATTGACACTTATCTGTCCAAAAAAAATCTAAATCCTTAGTTAACAATCCAAACAAGGGTGAAGCCATCTTACTAAAATCTTTGATAAATATCCTATAATATCCATCTAGTCCTAAGAAACTCCTAACATCTATTTGTTTCTTAGGGACAAGAACCATTTTGATAATGGAAATCTTGTTAGGGTCAACTTTGATCCCTTCCTTGGAGAGGAAGTGACTTAGGAAAATCTGCGCATTCATAAAAAAATCACACCTTTTTGGACTTAGTGAGATATTCATTGACATGCACTTCTTTACAACTTTACAGAGGTTGGAGATATATTCCTGGAAATCATTCCCATAAGGAGTGAAGTTATGCATACAAGTTTAAGCAAAAATACTCAACACTTCCCTTTGGAAGAGGGTAGGGGAATTACACAAGACAAATGGAAGAGACCTATAGGAAAATTTCCCCTATGGACATGGGAAGGTGGTCTTATCCTGATCCTCAGGGATAATCTGGATCTGGTTATATGCACTAAAACTATCTAAGAATGAAAATATCTTCTTCCCTACAAGACCATCCAAAACTTGATCAATGAAAGGCACATGAAAATGATATTTCTTTGCAGCCTTGTTAAGTTCCCCACAGTCAACAAAAATTCTCTACTTCCCATTCTTCTTGGGTACTATAAGAAGAGGAGACACTCTTCACTATCCGAAATAGGATAAATGTATCTCACATCCAATAACTTTTGCAGTTCTTCTTTCACAATGTCTTTAAGGGTAGGGTTCATTCTCCTCCTAGGTGGGTGCGCAGGTTTACATCCCTCTTTAATGTATATGTGATGTGTATAAACTGAGGGATGCACCCCTTTCATTTCTTTATAGTCCCAATAAAAAGCATCAAGATGATGCCTTAACACAGTGAGAAGTTTCTCTTCTTGTTCTATTGAGAGGTAAGCAGTGATTTTTAGGGTGATGGATCGATTTCCATAATATTAACATGATCTTGATCATAACAAACAATGAATAGTTCAACCCATGGGTTTTTCTCAATTTTCCCTAAGGATTCTTCTACTAGCTTATCAATTGTCATGTAAATAAGAGGTTGTTTTTGCAGAAGATTATCAATAAGCTCATCCTCATCTAGCTACCTGCTTCCTATAGTGGTGTATAATGTACAAATTGGGTAGGGGGATGTCTGATAAAAGCTTATCCTTCTTCTTTCTCTACCCACATAGATAAATTACGCTCAATAAAGGGTTGAGTAGGAGGTATAATACAAGATGCTTTCTGAGATGCCCATTCTTAATTATCATGTTTCTAATTCTACAACTAATGTAAGCATCAATAGTAGCTAACCAAGGTCTCTAGAGAATGAGAGGATACCAATTGAACTTGGTCTTGGGTTTGGGTACAAGGAAATCAATGGAGTAATCCAAAGAATCAATTAAAACCATCACATCTTCAATAACATTCTCAGGGTCTAATGTGGATCTATCTACAAGTTCCAACACAATGGTGGTTTTCCCTAGGGATCCTTGGAGGTTGAGTTTAGCATGGTTTCCCTGGTCATGGCATTGATTGCGGACCCAAGGTCAATTAGTGTGTTAGGTACTACAACACTATTAATATTCACATCCACTACCACGCTACTAGGATCCAAGTACTTGGGGGAGATGGACTTTCCAAGCATTAAATCAACTAGTTGCCCTACAATGTTGATAGTGGGGGCATCTCTTTTTCTTCTTCTAGGACTCTTGAAACACTCTTCCCTAATAAGATTTTTATAAATGGGAACATATTTGATGGCCTAGAGAAGGGTTATTTTAACACAAAGGTTCTTCAATTCTACCATAAGTTCAACCTTTTCTGGGTTGTGTTATTTAGGTAGGACCAATCTTTTAGGATAAGGAGGTATATTGGCTTAAGTGGCACTGTATTACATCTACTCTTCAAGATATTCAGATGGAGAAGGTGGGTGGGAATATGGAAGTACCTTCCTAGACCCAAGGTTGATTTCCTATATCTCCATAACATAGGCAAGCTAAGATGTTTCCCCACTATAAACCTGCTAGGCTTGCCTATTGTTCAGGTTCAGATTGGTTGGGTAGAAATCTGAGATTGCTTGGGGGATTATTGTGGGGTAGCTATGGTTGAGGAGGAGGAGGAGGAGGAGGCATTAAGGCATATGGTTGGGCTACCTGAGGACTCCATCCTTGAGAAGGGTTACCCCATTGTGGAGGTTAAGATTGATATGGCTTGAAGGGTGGATTGGCAGGATGAGGAGGATACCGAGGAGGATAAGACCAAGGGGCAGGCATGGAACAAGGTGGGTTGGTTGGAGGATACCAAGGCTAAAAAGGTAAACTCTGATTTGGATTTAAAGGAGAGTAGTACACACCTTGCATGCCTTGTTGGTATGTCCAAGGGCCTTGTGGCCTTATTTGATTGAAAAGATAAAGCTGCTACAACCCACCGTCTGTCCCTTGATATACAACCTTTAGACTTGGAAAAGAGGGGAATTTTTTAGTTGCATGGTTCTCCTCAAAAACATAAAATACTTTTATGACATTCAGTGGGTACTCATTTCTAGGGTGCGTCTTGGTGCATCTAGGGAAAAAGATAGCTAGTTCCCTTTCTGCCTCCTCTTGCTTCTTCTTAATCTTCATGGTATCGATTTGTAAAAAAAATGTATGCAACATTTCGCTCTTGAAATATTATAGCATGCTCCCTATTTCATGTTTGATAGCTGAGGTAGAGGGAGAAGAATTTACTAGGCCTTGACTAGATCTACCCCTCTTCCTTGCAACCATAAAATGATTCTTAAATACTGTCTTGATATCCTCATCATAGTCAGATGGTAAACGTATCCACCAAACAACATATTAAGGGTCTCCATCAAATCATATCTAATCCCTCAAATAAGTAAAAGCTTCAATGATTCTTGGTCAAGGGTGTAGTTATCTCTTCTATAGTTGAGTTGAAACCTTTCTTCATAATCCTCTAAGGATTCATCTGGTCCTAGGGTTATCCTAAATATATCTTCTTTTGTGTCCATTGATATAAAATAATCCCTGTATTTTTTATCGAAATCTTTCTACATTTGAGCCCAACTGGTAATTCTTCCTCCTTCCAAGCTCATGAACTAGTGCAAGGCTGCATCCTTGAGGGTGGAAGGAAAAAGCTTCAACTATTGCTTGTCACAAGTGTAATCATAGGTTCTATAAAAATGACTATATTAGGGTCCTCAAAAGCTAGGCCATGGAAGTGTGGGATTCCCCATTGGTTTCTATGATAGAAAAGAGCTCAGGTTGTCTGTTTTCAGCCATATTTTGGGTAGGTGATGTAGGTTCTTCCTCCCCTATGGGTTCTTCAAAGATCTTTGGATGCTCACCTAAAGGGATCTCCAATTCTTTTGTGGTCAGAGTATGAGGTCCATAATCACCAAATAAGGGTGATGGTTGAATACTTGTAGGAGTGGGGGTTTTTGGTAGAAATTTCCCTAGGTTATCCCTAACCCTACAAGGAATGTTTTTTTATTTCTATTTTTTTGGATATTTTGAACAAACAAAAATTGATATAATTTTTTTTAGGAAATAAAATGGAAAAAGAAAGAGACTCAAAGAAGAATCAACATCTACTTTGACACCGCCTCAGCTACGACGCCAAAAAGTGATGAGTTCTTGTATTGCAACAAGAACGTTGCAAATCCCAGGGTTACTAAGTTTAATTTATCAATCAAGATTCATACAAAATTAAGAGGTGATAGGGTTGTATGTACAGTAAGCTAAGTTTTACCCAAGCTGCTTTGAGGTAGTGGATAAAAAAAAAAGAGTGTACAAAGCCCATTCTACAAACTAAATCTAGATTTTGCAAGAAGGAAAGAATGCTGCATAAAAGGAAGTTCTATTCTACTTGTAGGAATGAAAATGTTGCATGAAAGGAAACTCTAATCTACTTGCATGAATGAAAATGTTGCATAAAAAGAAGTTAGAATCCAATTGCAAGAATGGAAATACTGCATAAAAGTATATTCTAATCTAATTGCAAGAGATAGAAATGTTGCATAAAATGAGATTCTAAGCTAATTGCAAGAAATGAAATGCATGAAATGGAAACCCTAACCTATTGTAGGAAGAAAAAAGACAAACAAAGAAAACCTAGTCTAGCTAGATAAAGTAAAGAGAATGAAATAAATTCTAAATGAATGCATTCAAAAGATATCATAATCTAGTGAGAAGGTTCATTATATTTTTCAAGAAGTAACCATGTAAACCATCTGTGTACCATTCAATTCATGAACCTGTTTACTAACCCTAACTACAAAAATGAATTGTAGTGAAGGAAAAACAAGTCCTAAGTGGTATTTTATCTTCCTTAAGACTGGTTTCAAATACTAGGAGTAATTGTATAGGGATAATATGCAAAAATCAAGCTGAAATGGAGTTTTTTGTCAAGTTTGGAGGGTTTCTGTGTAGTGTTACAGGATCAATTATACAGGGTGCTACAAGATTTCGTGTTTTGCAATAGGATCTGATCTGAGAGCACTCTGTGGGCTTAGAAGGTGATCTGAAGGAAAATAAAGGTGGGAAAAGGTAGAATAAAGGTGTATGTAGTCCTTTCCAAGCTTAGTACCCCTCAGGAGCCCATATTACATAAGGATAAATGCAAACAGTGGCATCTGACAAATCTGAAATGAGTTATCAGTGAATAGTATGCTTGAAGAAGTTGTTGATGAGGGAAGGAGGGTGTTGATGGTAGGACAAGTGAAAATGATAGTTCTCAACCTTGCAACCCAATATTACTACCAACACACAATACAAATTATTCTTTTTATGCTTTAAAAGACTACTAAACAAATTATCAATTGCAAAAAATAGAGATGCAAAAAGGAAAGCTAATTGAAGATCTAACTATTGCAGAAGGAGAACAACTGTGTTTTTGCTTGCCACCACAAAGTATATAACCAAACTTCCCACAAGATAGATGATTGACAAACCTACAAAAGCAACTTTTCACATAAGAAAATCTTGCAAGAAAACAAGGAAATACTGCTAAACTAAGTACAAGGAAGAAATACATATTAGAAATGTACAAGGGAGAGAGACTAGAGTGCTTGCATTAGGCCCTAACCCAAGGGATCCTAGCTCTCTAAAAACACTAAGATTGAATATGACATAATGCTTGTCATTGATATCAAACAATTCTCAAGCACATGATGGGTGAATCGAAAATGACAAGTACAAGCTCCTAGCTCCAACAGTCTCTATCATTTTCTAAAAGTTAGAATCATTTTGAGCTCTTAAGTTTCTTTATTTATACAAAAATGGTTGAGGGGGAAGCCTCCTAGGAAGTAGGGTTTCTTCCCTCCAAAATCCCTATAAAGTTGGATATAGCTCCCTAAGATCCTCGTAGGCATTGAGTGCATCAACTGTCCAATAGATCCTTGAGATGTAGGTGAGTAAACATAGGGAGCAGGCCAAGTTGTAGGTGAGTAAAAGTAGGGGACAAACCTCCTACATTCCCTCCAATTGGTTTCCAACATATCCCCACACATTAAATTCTCTTTTTCCTACACATTCAACTATGTTATCCTACATGATATGACAATATTATTTTCCCTACCTAATGAACACATAATTTATAGCCAAAAAATTGTCATCAATTTTAGAGTGAGAGGTAAAAGTATGGTAAAAGATGGAAATATGGGCCTTTTTGTGTATGTATCAGGAGGCCCATCAAAAGGATAGTCTATAACTTTGCTTGTGCAAATATGTAGTTTTGTGTATTCCATGTTTGTGTGATTAAGGGAGATATTATTTTTAATATAAATTTAACCCACCTGTAAGAGGTTGTAGGGTTCTATTGGAAAAATTTGAAGTTGGGTGTCGTGGTTCTATCCCCTTCTTATTTCAAAAACTACGTACTAGCTATCAAAGCAACCACCTTTTGTTTCTGGTTATGTTGACAGTGATGGATGCCGCCAACATATAGGGGTCTCCCTGATGTGAAGTACGAACTAGAACTCACACCGTTTGGAGTAGGAGCCCCATTTGGTTATGTGGTCTGACCACCATTGCAAGTGATTTAGAGGTATGCCTTGGTTGCAACACATACATAAGAGATCCTAAGCACAAATTTTAGGCAACAAGTACGTAAGATTTGCGTGAAATGGAGTGTAGAGTGTAAAGGGAGATTAAATGAACAAGAGAGGGATGAGCATATAATAGGAAATTAGTAGTACTATATAGAGAGAGACACATGAGCGGAAGGAAAAAACTTGCTGATCATTCTACAAATTAGTTCATGTGATGAACATTAATCATGAAATCATAAACAACACAATAAACAAGATCCATATCCAAAGCAACAAAATAGTTCATTATCTTTAGTATGTATTAACTCAACATATACCACAAACATATAAAGATTAGTCTTACTATATATGACACAATACATGTATGATTGCGTGTTGGATCGAAGAGCTTCTGATCATGAATGAAAGATTCCAAGTACACTGTTACATGGGTGAAACACTAGATTCAGTAGTGGAACGTGAAGTTACAACTTGCTTCTCCAAAGAATGAATATCTCTCCTATGCACCTCTAGAGAAGCCAAGGCAAAATATCTAAGAGTCCAAGCCCTTTATTTGAGTTATGAGGACCTATTTATAACAAATGACAATGAACCTTGAGTTTACTCACAAATATTTAACTTCTATGACTTATGGACTTCCAACATTGCTCTTCACATTCTACATATATCTTTTGACATTACACATGTGTCTCTTAGACTTCTTTACATTGGACTTATTATTTACAAAATACAAATTACATATAAAATGATGGCTATATAAGACAAAAATCTAATAAGGAAAAATGTCCTCATAGAGGAGAAAGAGAAAAATCAATTACTTCAACATGGAGTTCATTTGTGATATATGAGTGCCATGCTATGAACTCTATTGTGATAATTTTGACTCGGATTGGTATCTCTAGAACGTATCACATCTTCACCTCCAATTCCTTTAACAATGTGGATTTGAAGTTGGACTATACATTATTCCATGGCCAGGATAATTTCATTGTTCTTGGTGATCTCCGGGCCTTCCTGACCTATTTCTTGCTTGATTTTCTCAATAAACTGCTTTATCTCCCGCATGATGACATCCTTTCCTCTCATCTCTCTAAGTGAACCCACAAAAGGAATTTTATGTTTATGTACCAGGGATTATAAACTGCTATATAGTCGACCATAAACAACTATGGTGTTGGTCTCTTGTTCACCAAGATGGGTATAGTTCTGAAGACGGAGTCTTAATTGTACTCTGTCCATCTCAGCAAAAATTCTATCCTACCTAACCAATCGCTCTAGAACATACTAATACTTGACACCCCAACACTATATCATATCTACAACTTTATTTGCAAAGTTTAGGAGCTTCAGGACCTCTTAATATTTCTTCTGTATTTCAACCAGGGGTGCCACTACCTCATGCAAGAGAATCATTTATTTACATAACTATTTATTGATGTCCTCCATTGGCTTCAATTGTTGAATTATAGATGACTGTAACTCCACTATACTGAGACTGGTAAAAGATAACCATTGATTCTCTGCAGTGAGATGATCTACATGTTTCTTTTCCAAAACGAAATCCTTTCTCAACCATGCATTTTCACTCATAAGATATTCTGAGTTGTCTTGTTTTGTTTTTGCCAAGTGACATTTGTTGCCATGACTACTTGGGGGTTTCTCCTGCTGTTAGCTGTTATTACCTTCTCTGTGGATATGAATACTGGGTGATTAGGATCATTTGGAAAGTATCATTTCCTTTCTTGCACAATCATTTTATTCAAATGGTCAAAGGTGATATTGCATACATCAATGACCCTTTCATCTGGTGGAGGGGAAATTCCCATTTTGTTGAATGGGATATGGCCATTGGTAAGAGGAGGTTGTGATGGAGTAGGTGATTCATCTACAATGGGTTCAATAACATCCTATTCTTCCAATTCTTATTCTATCTCTTGGGCCATATGTTCTTCCTCCATTATCTATACAACTTCTTCCTCCCGTGACTTCTTCTAGTTTTTAACTTCTTTTGTTCTTCTCCTTTCTTCTTATGCTTTCTTGATTTCTTCCTCTACTTCCTACTTCTATTTAAGCATGTCACCCCCTTCCTCTTTTCTTATTCCTCTTTTTGTAAGCACTTCTTCTCTTTCTTTTTCTTTTCCTCTATGGCACCTTTTCACATGGGATCAACCTTAAAATTTATGTTATGTTATACCACTAGATCATGCTTGATCCTCTTCTTGGGTGCTGCTATGTTCACTTGAGAAGTCACTACCTATTGTATCTCCTCCATCTGTACATATGGAGCTTGTGGGACTTGAGAGGGGCTTGCCTCATCTTCTGGCCAATTCTTTGTCAATGCATTGTACCAATTATTAACCTTTTCATCCTCAGAATTAGTCATTCATACATATGTCCAGGTGTACTATATCTTATCACAATGTTTCCTGCACAACTTTCTAGGATCATATCCATGAAAATTCAATGTCCCAAAATGAAGACACTTGAGTTCTTCTCTTAGGTTCCTATACCAATAGAAGTCATAGTTTTTGAATGACTGAGACTAAAACTATAATATGTACATACCTTTGCTTTTTGCAATTTTTTTCCATATTCAAAAACTTAAAAAAATTAAAAAATGTAAAGAGGGTATGTCCTAAAAGAAAAATCAAAGGACAAAAAAAATAAAAAGGTCAAAAAAGATGAAAAAATGAAGCCCAAGAAAGAAAAATACCATGAAAGTGTGCAAGTCAAAATGCCACTACTATTTACTTTTGATGCAGAATAAAAGATTGTGTGCAGCTTGTTACCTTTGCCACAATCCATGGATAGTCAAAATGTTTAAACTTGGCCATTTCATATTTTCAATTTTATGCTTAGAGATAGAGAATAAAATCTGACCAAACTATTTAATCTTGGCAGATAAGCAGATAGGTAGAGTAAATAAAAGGAGCTCAACTATTTAATCTGAGCCCTTGGATGTAATAAGGTTATATTTAGATAGATTTCTATTGTAAAAGAAAAGAAAAGTTTTGATAAAGGGTTTGCCAGCTTAAGTGCACCGTAATAAAGAGAAGTAAAAATGGTAGGATGAGTAGGTGGGTAAGTAGAAGAATGGTTGCAAAATTGTGATGATTGTTAGATAAAAGCATGTTGATCACCTTCATCATGAAATTTCCAAGTATGGATAACAATTGGGCATGTATCAAATCCACAAATGCAAATTGATTAACCTCCCTCACTCATTACACTTTTCACTTAACTAATTTCCAAGAAAAGTCTTAAGTACCTAAAATCTTAAGTCAAAGGGGCTTAGAGTATTTCTCTGACTTCTGGAGGAACGAGAATCTCAACCTAATGACTTAAAGACCTTAAGTACAAAGAATTCCCTCATAAACATTTACCCCTCTTCACTCCCCCTCTTTCCCCTCATAAAACCCCTCTCTTTCCCCTCATAAAACCCCTTTTCCTAAGGTTTAAACTCTATTTTCCTAAGGGAAAGTAATTACTCCCATGTAAACCCTTTTACCTAAAAAACCCTCAAAAAATTACCTTTTTAGCCTAAGTTACAATGTGTTTATGAAAAGCAAATGAATTAAATGCATTACACTTAGCGCTAAAAACCCATTCTCCGCCATCTTCATATTAATTTATAACAATTATATATGTATTAAATCCCAAAAAGAAATATAAACCCTTCCCGTATATATATATATCTATAAAACCCTTATATTAATACCCCGCCTTGAAAGTTTGAAATATAGACTTTATGAATAAAGCCTGACATAATTAATCAATCCGTGGTTAATTACAAGTCAAACCATCCACCAATGAAATCACCCCCGATGCCCTAAATCCACCATAAAATGTGATTAATTAAAACCTGCCACTTTTAAACCCTCGCCAGGTCCCCCCACTACCATTCGTGCATATTCATGAACTGACCACCGCCTGATCTTCCCCCGTCAAATCTAACGATCCTCGTTGATTTCGCAAGGCCTCCGAAGACTATCCTTTAGCCGCTCGATATGGGTGGTTTCCTGTTGGGCCCCAATGCTATGTGGCACCCGATGAATGGCATTAGGCAACCTCCCCCCAATACCGCCAAGCGCCCGAACGTTGTGCGAAACAAACCGCTTCCCGCCTGTCCGCTACGCGACAAACCGTCTAATTTTCAGTTCGCGCCATATTTTAAAAGTTTGTCTATTAAAGTTCAAACCCCAAGAACCCAAGTTTTCTTGCCCTTCGCACATTCTACTGCGTAAAATCCTGTGTAACCCTTTTGTGCCATCTAAAGCCTTTGCTAACCAATTCAAGCATGGTTTACCTCCCGAAAACACATTGGACTCACTCCATAGACCTATAAAGCTCGATAAATCCATTAATGACCCTCCCTGTCAACCCAACGTTTTCCTAACAGTTTGTTTTGTTTTATAGGTGATCAAAAGACCGCAACCTTGGATAAATAGTTTTAATACTAGTCATAAGACCTGTTTACTCCGAAATTGTTATCAAATCTATTCAAACAGAGATGGAAAATAAAACATACAGTTAAAAGACATGCAGAGGAAACATGAAATTAAATCATTTACTGTTGAATAGACAGTAAAAAACCTAAAATATACAGTGAAGGTAAAAGGACACAGTAAAGAACAGTCAAAGTGTATCAGGGTTAAGGAGTATCAGATTGAAGACCAAGTCAAGTAAAGCATCTAGCATGAAGACAAATAGAAGGGAAGACAGTTACAAAGCACACAGATTCATGTCAAAGTGAAAATAGATGAAAAAACAAAGCGGTAAAAGTAAACAATAAAAGTAAACATGGAGGCAGTAAGGGCTAAACAGAGATGAAAACACGTTCACCAACAACAATGAAGTTTATCCAAAGTAAAAGTGAAAAACATTTAAAAGAAATTTAAGGTTAAAAGATAAAATCAGAGCAGAAATTGTACATTCTTCAGAAATTTTCTGTTTAAGTCATAGTTTTTCATAAACTATTGTGACCAATGCAAGATGTAGTTTGAGATACTGGAGGACATTTTTGTTCCGAAAAGGCTAATATACAAAAACCTATCTCACTTTTTACACAGGTATTACCAAAAGGGAGAGAAGTGCGTATCTTCAGAACCTAGTTTTTGGACTGTGCAAAGTCCTGTTTTCGACATCTTTTTTTAGAGCATATTGTGAACAACTGGAGGTTAATTTTGGGAAACAGAGAGAGGTTTCACTCAATAACATACTTTTCTACAATAACCTCTTTCAATTTTTACATATCTATCTCGGATTGAGATAAGAAGCGTATCATTGGACCCTAAGTTTGCCGAATTTCTGGGGTAGAATGCATAAAGGAAGGAGGCAGTTAGTGACTTGGAAGCCTCATCATCACTTAAGAGTTGCTATCAAATTATAATTTCTCTTCTTTATCACCATAAATCCATAAGCATAGTGCCAAATAGATTCATTAGTTTTGAGTGTCCTTTATTTAAGTTTTATTAATGTAAAACAATTTGAGATATTTGTAAAACCAATCTTGATATTTCTTCAAGATATTTCAGTTTAGAATTAGTATAAATACTTCTTCATTTGAAGTATTTTGGGTGGATTTAAAGACATTTCTGTAGACATTTCATATCAAGCTAAAGAGCTATTGTAATCAAGATTGGATTGGATTGCTGGATCATGCAATAAAGTTAAAGACACTTCACAGGATTCTTGTGCACAGTGGAAATCAAATAAGTATTATCTCTTCATGTTTATAAATATTTAAATGTTTCTCAATTAAATCTGAATGGTAAACAAGGAATGATATTTCAGAATTAGCTTTAATTCTCTTTGTCTTGACTGTTTACTTTCTCATTGTTTTCTACTAAACTATCTTATTCTGGGAATTCTTAATTGCTCCCTTACTTCGGTAGTTCCCCCCCTTTTGGTCCATAGTAAAAGATTCTTAGTTTCCCTTCACTATTGATCATCCTTATTTTCTTCATCTTGATCTCAGTTTAAGGATTCTTCATTGCCCTTTTACCCTGGTTAGGACTACCTCATCCATTTGAACCTGCAAATTTGCTTTTTGTTGTGCTATCTTTCCCTATGAACTCCTCATTTAGCAATTGATCTGATTCAGCTAAGCCACTCTTTGATTGACACCATATCCCAATGGCTTGAAGGCTTTCTCTGCCCATATGTTCCCAAAATTCCACCAACCAATCAAAATCAAACCTCTTGAGCACTAAGAACTAGCCTAAAATCATACCCAAAACAAAGTTAAATTATAAAGAGAGAGCCTCTCTGGACTTAGGTTGGCTAGAACCCGAGATTAAAAGATTAGGTTTGTGGTTACCTCAGGAATTTCTTTCTTTAACCTTGAGAAAATTCTGAGTGATAACATAGTGACGACCATACTAGGGAGAACTAACATTTTCTTCAGAATTGTTTTACAGGTTTAGATCTGATCTATGATGGTGGACAATGATCAGACACACAAAGGTTAAAATCATCCACCTGGCAACTCCAAAATCAATTCTACAATGAAGACTCCACTGGAGGAATGAACCTGAAAGAACTATGTGAAAAGATCAGGTTTTTAACTTGGATTGTTATCCAAGACATTATGTTCTTTCTCATTAAGAAAGTTTTTCAATGTATATAGTATTTTAGAGAAGATCTTAGATTAGTTTTTAATTATTTTCCTTTGGAAATTGTAAATATAAAATCTCCGTACACATTTGACCATCATTCTTCTGACTCTTATGATGATCATTTTCCAATCAAGAAGCCTCACATAATCAAGACTCCACTGGTAAAAGAATCTAGAGTTGTTGAGAACCTATGGTGACTCCATTCTAGCATTAAAGTTTTTTCAAGATGAATTCGAGAATACAATGCAGGTATGCTCCTTTGGACAGGTCAAAGGTTCCAGGTTTTCCAAATCCTATGCCCAATGTTGATTGGTAAAAAATTCTTCCATTATTTAAAGATGAAACAGGAAATGATGCTGCTTTACATTTATTAAGGTTTCATATGCACATCCGAAAGTTTAAAGTTTAATTCCATGAAGGTTGTCTTATGAAAATATTTATGGCAACTTTAAAGGAAAAGGCTAGATCTTGGTATGAAAGTTTACTAGCCTCTAGAATATGTTCTTTAAAGCATTTTCATACTGTATTTCATGAAAAATACAAGGAAAGTTATTCATCTCTGTTGCTAATTCAAAACTGTTGTGACAATTTCGAAATTTTTATTCAATATCTGGAAGATTACTATGATGATGATCAGTTCATGGATTATGAAATATTAGAGGCTTTAGAAGAAAAGCCTTTTCAAAAAGTAGAATCCTTGCTTGAAGTACCTTCTCTGCAGGAAGAAAAAGATGATGTATGTTGTTTAGAGGTCCATGCAGTTTCCCCATAGGAAACAATCCTTGCAGCCCATCAAATTAATCAGTGTAAAGAAGAAATTTAGCTCCCTGAACTGGCTCAAGTAGAAGACAACAGTGAAAATCAACAAGAGACCTGTGATCTAGAGATAGAGGTGGTAGAGCTTAAAAGTATTGATTCACAAGAGCATCTTCAACAAGTAGTGGTTTCTTCAGAAATTAAAGACCAGTCAAATTTATTTGATGAAAACCATCTCTCAAACTTCCTCTCCTTGGATATAAATAAAATAAGACAACATACTTTAATAGATCATGATCTTTCATCTGAAATTAGTGACAGTTTGCAACTCCCTTGCAAGCTTCTACATGACAAAGATAATCATGATCTTTCATTTGAAATTAATGAGAGTTTGAAACTCCCTTGCAAGCCTCTACATGACAAAGATAATGATAAATACTTCCTTTTTGTATATGATATGGTTGATGAAGATCAAGAGCATTCAGAGCACTTTGTTACAGTGGATAACAAGGAGGAGAAACAATTAGAGAATCACTTAAATCAAGCAGCCATTTGGAATGAGGTTTGTTTTCCTGTTACAAATCATCTAGAAGATCTTATATGGAAGTATTACCATTATCCTTTGATCAATGTATTGTAGTCATCAGTAGAAGAAGAGTTTGCCAAGTTCATCAATAGAGCTATTAAATCTAGTGGAAAAGTTAAAATACTATTTTTTGAATTTACTTTTCTACCTAGAAAAGTGGAATGCAAACTTTTGTTAAATATCCATTTACTTGATTGGATGCATTGGAAATTTTTTATTACTTGACATGGAAGTCTTTTTAATCAGACTAGAGTAGGTAGACGAGTGCAAATAAGCTCAATAGTCTGAGCATAGATCAGATTTCAGTTTGCAGAAAAGGCTACAATTTCAGTTCAATATTTTCAGTCACAAAGATTATACAACAGAGCATATACATGTGTGGGATTGGCCCAATGGATCAAGCTACTAGTTGACGGTGTTCTTGACATTTCACAAGGAAATGCCATTCCCAAGTGGAGCCACTGTTCGATTCCTATAACAATAGGAGTCATAATTTTATGACTGAGATTAAAACTGTAATATGTACATACCTTTGCTTTCTGCAAATGTTTTCAATATCCAAAAACTCAAAAAAATAAAAAAATGTAAAGAGGGTATGTCTTAAAAGAAAAATCAAAGGACAAAAAGAATAAAAAGGTCAACAAAGATGAAAAAATGAACCCCAAGAAAGAAAAAGACCATGAAAGTGTGCAAGTCAAAATGCCACTACTATTTACTTTTGATGCATAATAAAAGTTTGTGTGCAACTTGTTACCTTTGCCACAATCCATGGATATTCAAAATGTTTAAACTTGGCTATTTCATATTTTCAATTTTATGCTTAGAGATAGATAATAAAATCTGACCAAACCATTTAATCTTGGCAGATAAGTAGATAGGTAGAGTAAATAAAAGGAGCTCAACTGTTTAATCTAAGCCCTTGGATGTAATAAGGTTAGATTTAGATAGATTTCTATAGTAAAGGAAAATAAAAGTTTTGATAAAGGGTTTGGCAGCTTAAGTGTACCCTAATAAAGAGAAGTAAAAATGGTAGGATGAGTAGGTGGGCAAGTAGAAGAATGGTTGCAGAATTGTGATGATTGTTAGATAAAAGCATGTTGATCACCTCCATCATCAAAGTTCCAAGTATGGATAACAATTAGGCATGTATCAAATCCAAAAAGTCAAATTGATTAACCTCCCTCACTTATTACACTTTTCACTTAACTAATTTCCAAGAAAATTCTTAAGTACCTAAAATCTTAAGTCAAAGGGGCTCAGAGCATTTCTCTGACTTCTGGAGGGACCAGACCCTCGACCTAATGACTTATAGACCTTAAGTACAAAAAATACCCTCATAAACATTTACCCCTCTTCACTCCCCCTCTTTCCCCTCATAAAATCCCTTTTCCTAAGGTTTAAACTCTATTTTGCTAAGGGAAAGCAATTACTCCCATGTAGACCCTTTTTCCTAAAAAACCCTCAAAAAATGACCTTTTTAGCCTAAGTTACAATGTGTTTATGAAAAGCAAATGAATTAAATGCATTAAACTTAGTGCTAAAAACCCATTCTCCACCATATTCATATTCATTTCTAACACTTATATATGTATTAAATCCCAAAAAGAAATATAAACCCTTCCTGTATATATATATCAATAAAACCCTTATATTAATACCTTGCCCCGAAAGTTTGAAATATAAACTTTATGAATAATACCCAACATAATTAATCAATCTGCAGTTAATTACAAGTCAAACCATCCACTAATGAAATCACCCCCGATGCCCTTAATCCACCATAATACATGATTAATTAAAACCCGTTACTTTTAAACCCTCGCTGGGTCCCCCCACTACTATTCGTGCTTCTTCATGAACCGACCACTTCCTGATCTTCCCCCATCAAATCTAACGATCCTCGTTGATTTCAAAAGGCCTCCGAAGACCAACATTTACCCGCCCAATATGGGTGGTTTCTTGTTGGGCCCCGATGCTACATGGCACCCGATGAATGGCATCAGGCGGCCTCCCCCCAATACCGCCAAGTGCCCAAAAGTTGTGCGAAAGAAACTGCTTATTGCTCGCTCGCTACGCGACAAACCGTCTACTATTGAGTTCATGCCATATTTTAAAAGTTTGCCCGTTAAAGTTCAAACCTCAAGAACCCAGGTTTTCTCGCCCTTCGCCCATTCTACTGTGTAAAATCTCGTGTAACCCTTCTGCACCACCTAAAACCTCTGCTAACCAATTCGAGCATGGTTTACCTCCCGAAAACACTTTGGACTCACTCCATAGACCTATAAAGCTCAATAAATCTATTAACGACCCTCCCTATCAATCCAACATTATCCTAACAGTTTGTCTTGTTTTACAGGCAATGAAAATACCACAACCTTGGATAAATAGTCTTAATACTAGTCATAAGACTTGTTTACTCTGATATTGTTATCAAATATATTCAAATAGAGATGGAAAATAAAACATACAGTTAAAATACATGCAGAGGAAACATGAAATTAAATGATTTGCTGTTGAAATAGACAGTAAAAAAACCTAAAATATACAGTGAAGGTAAAAGGACACAGTAAAGAACAGTCAAAGTGTATCAGGGTTAAAGAGTATTAAATTGAAGACCAAGTCAAGTAAAACAGCTAGCATGAAGACAAATAGCAGGGAAGACAGTTACAAAGCACACAGATTCATGTCAAAGTGAAAATAGATGAAAAATAGAGCGGTAAAAGTAAACAGTAAAAGTAAACATGGAGGTAGTAAGGGTTAAACAGAGATGAAAAAACTTTCACCAACAACAATGAATTTTATCCAAAGTAAAAGTGGAAAACAGTTAAAAGAAATTTAATGTTAAAAGTTGAAATCAGAGCAGAAATTTCCTGTTTAAGTCATAGTTTTGTATGTGACCAATGAAAGATGTATTTTGAGATACTGTAGGAGGTTTTTGTTCCTCAAAGGCTAATCCACAAAAACCTATCTCACTTTTTACATAGGTATTACCAAAAGGGAGATAAGCACGTATCTTCAGAGCCTAGCTTTTGGACTGTGCAAAGTCCTGTTTTTGTAGATAATATTGTGAACAACTGGAGCTTAATTTTGGGAAAAGGAGATATTTTTATCTCAATAACATATTTATCTACAATATCCTCTTTCACTTTTTACATATCTATCTCGGATTGAGATATACAAGTGTGTCATTGGACCCTAAGTTTGCAGAATTTCTAGGGCGGAATGCACAAAGGAAGAAGGTAGTTAGTGACTTGGAAGCCTCTTCATCACTTAAGAGTTGCTACCAAATTAAAATTTCTCTTATTTTTCACCATAACTCCATAAACATAGTGCCAAATAGATTCATTAGTTTTGAGTGTCCTTTATTTAAGTTCTATTAATGTAAAACAGTTTGAGATATTTGTAAAACCAATGTTGATATTTCTTCAAGATATTTTAGTTTAGAATTAGTATAAATAATTATTCATTTGAAGTATTTTGGGTGGATTCAAAGACATTTCTGTAGACATTTCATATCAAGCTAAAGATCTATTGCAATTAAGATTGGATTGGCTTGCTGGATCATGCAATAAAGTTAAAGACATGTCGCAGAATTCTTGTACACAGTGGAAATCAAATAAGTATTATCTCTTCATGTTTATTACTGTTATCTCTTCATGTTTATAAATATTCAAATGTTTATCAATTAAATCCAAATGGTAAACAAGGAATGATATTTCAGAATTAGCTTTAATGCTCTCTGTCTTGACTATTTACTTTCTCATTATTTTCTACTAAGCTATCTTAGTCTGAGAATTCTTAATTGCTCCCTTACTTCTGTAGCTCCTCCCCCCCCCCCCCTATGGCC
>APFE030397256.1:99300-116462 GCA_000404065.3 Pinus taeda | reverse complement strand
CTTCGCCCTCCCTCATTTTTCCAAACAAATCTCTTTTCCTAAGGTAAAACACCATTTTTCCTAAGGAAAAGCCATTACCCCCAAGTAAACCCCTTTTCTTAAGAAAACCCACAAAAATAACACTAAGTCTAAGTTATAATGTGTTTATACAAATGCAATGAATTATAAATGTACATTGTACTTAGCGCTAAATCCATTTACCGATTTCGTTCATATTAACTTTTAATTTTATTTATATATTAAATCCCAAAGATACCCCTTTCCCATATATATTTCAATAAAACCCTTATATTAATACCCCGCCCAGAAAAGTTTGAAATATAAACTTTATGAAGAAAACGCGACATAATTAATCAATATGTGTTTAATTACAAGTCAAACCATCCACCAATGAAATCACCCCCTGATGCCCTTAATCCACCATAATCCATGATTAATTAAAACCCACAGCTTTCAAACCCTCGTCGGGCCCCCCGACTACCATTCATGCATTTTCATGAACCAACCACCGCCCAATCTTCCCCCATCAAATCTAATAATCCTCGTTGATTTTGCAAGGCCTCTGAAGACCAACCTTTACCTGCCAGATATGGGTGGTTTCTTGTTGGGTCCCAATGCTACGTGGCACTTGATGAACGGCATCAAGTGGCCTCCCCGCAAAACCATGAAGCCCCCAAAAGCTATGTGAAACAAACCGCTTACCGTCCACCGACTACGTGACAAACCGTCTACTGTTCAGTTTGCGACATATTTTAAATGTTTGCCCATTAATGTTGAAATGCCAACAACCCAGGTTTTCTCGCCCTTTTCCCATTCTACTGTGTAAACTTATGAAACCCTTCTGCTCGACTTGAAGCCTCTTCTAACCAATTCAAGCATGGTTTACGTCCTGAAATCACTTTGGACTCACTCCATAGACCTATAAAGCTCGATAAAGCCATTAATGACCCTCCTTGTCAACCCAACATTTTCCTAATAGTTTGTTTTGTTTTGTAGGTGATCAAAATACCGTATCCTTGGATAAACAGTCTTAATACTAGTCATAAGACCTGTTTACTCCGAGACTGTTATCAAATGTATTCAAACAGAGATGGAAAATAAAACATACAGTTAAAAGACAAGCAGATGAAACATGGAATTAAATGATTTACTGTTGAAATAGACAGTAAAACCCCAAAATATAGAGTGAAGGTAAAATGACACTTAAGAGTTGCTATCAAATTTGAATTTAGCTTCTTTGTCACCATAAATCCATAAACATAGTTCCAAATAGATTCATTATTTTTTAGTGTTCCTTTTTCAAGTTCTATTAATGTAAAACAATTTGAAATATTTGTAAAACCAATGTTGATATTTCTTCAAGATATTTCAGCTTATAATTAGTATAAATACTTCTTCTTTGAAGTATTTTGGGTGGATTAAAAGACATTTCTGTAGAAATTTCATATCAAGGTAAGGAGCTATTGTAATCAAGACTGGATTGGCTTGCTGGATCATCGAATAAAGTTAAAGACATTTCACAGGATTCTTGTGCACAGTGCAAATCAAATAAGTATTATCTCTTCATGTTTATTACTATTTTCACTTCATGATTGTAAATATTCACATGTTTCTCTATGAAATCTGAATGGTAAACAAGGAATGATATTTCAGAATTAGCTTTAATGCTCTCTGTCTTGACTATTTTCTTTCTCACTATTTTCTACTAAACTATCTTAGTCTAAGAATTCTTAATTTCTCCCTTACTTCCGTATCCCCCCCCCCCTATGGTCCATAGTAAAGGATTATTAGTTTCCCTTTGCTACTGATCATCCTTGTTTTCTTCATCTTGATCCTAATTTAAGGATTATTCATTGCCCTTTTACCTTGGTTAGAACTACCTCATCCATTTGAACCTGCAAATTTTCTTTTTGTTGTGCTAGCTTGCCTTGTGAACTCCTCCTTTAGCAATTGATCTAATTCAATTAAGCCACTCTTTGATTGAATCCATAGTACAATGGCTTGAATTCTTGCTCTGCCCATCTGTTTCGAGAATTCCACCAACCAATCAAAATCAGACCTCTTGAGCACTAAGAACTAGCCTAAAATCACACCCAAAACAAAGTTAAATTATAAAGAGAGAGCCCTCTCTAGACTTAGGTTGGCTAGAAAAAGAGTCTAAAATATTAGGTTTGTGATTACCTCGGAAATTTCTTTCTTTAACCTTGAGAAAATTCTGAGTGATAACGTAGTGGCGACCATACTGGGGAGAACTAACATTTTCTTCAGAATTATTTTACAGGTTTAGATCTGATCTATGATGGTGGACAATGATCAGACACAGAGGTTAAAATCATCCACCCGATGACTCCAAAATCAATTCTAGAATGAAGATTCCACCAGAGGAATGAATCTGAAAGAACTATATGAAAAGATCAGACTTTTAACTTGGATTGTTATCCATGACATTATGTTCTTTCTCATCAAGAACATTTTTCAATGTATATAGTATTTTAGAGATGATCTTAGATTAGTTTTTAATCATTTTCCTTTGGAAATTGTAAATATAAAATCTCCTTACACATTTGAGCATCATTCTTCTGACTCTTATGATGATCATTTTCCAATCAAGAAGCCTCAAATAATTAAGACTCCACTCGTAAAAGAATCTAGAGTTGTTGAGAACCTATGGTGACTCCATTCTAGCATTAAAGTGTTTTCAAGATGAATTCGAGAATACAATGCAGGTATGCTCCTTTGGATAGGTCAAAGGTTCTAAGTTTTCCAAATCCTATGCCCAACGTTGATTGGTCAAAAAATATTCCATTATTTAAAGATGAAATAGGAAATGATGCTGCTTTACATTTATTAAGGTTTCATATGCACATTCGAAAGTTTAATGTTAAATTCCATGAAGATTGCCTTATGAAAATATGTATGGCAACTTTAGAGGAAAAGGCTAGATCTTGGTATCAAAATTTACCAGCCTCTAGCATATGTTATTTAAAGCCTTTTCATACTGTATTTCATGACAAATACAAGGAAAGTTATTCATCTCTGTTGCTAATTCAAAACTATTGTCAAAATTTTGAAAGTTTTATTCAATATCTGGAAGATTACTATGATGATGATTAGTTCATGGATTATGAAATATTAGAGGCTTTAGAAGAAAAGCCTTTTCAAAAAGTAGAAGCCTTGCTTGAATTATCTTCTCCGTAGGAAGAAAAAGATGATGTATGTTGTTTAGAGGTCCATGAAGTTTCCCCATAGGAAACAATTCTTCCAGCACAACAAACTGATCAGTACAAAGAAGAAATTTAGCTCTGTGAACTGGCTCAAGTAGAAGATAGCAGTGAAAATCAACAACAGAACGGTGATCTGGAGATAGAGGTGGTAGAGCTTAAAAGTATTGATCCACAAGAGCATCTTCAACAAGTAGTGGTTTCTTCAGAAATTAAAGACCAGTCAAATTTACTTGATGAAAACCATCTCTCAATCTTTCTCTCCTTGGATATAAATAAAATAAGACAACATACTTTAATAGATCATGATCTTTCATCTGAAACTAATGAGAGTTTGCAACTCCCTTGCAAGCTTCTACATGACAAAGATAATCATGATCTTTCATATGAAATTAATGAGAGTTTGAAACTCCCTTGTAAGCTTCTACATGAAAAAGATAATGATAAAGACTTCCCTGTTGTATATGATATGGTTGATGAAGATCAAGAGCATTCAAAGCACTTGGTTACAGTGGATAACAAGGAGGAGAAACAATTAGTGAATCACTTAAATCAAGCAGAAGTTTGGAATGAGGTTTGTTTTCCTGTTAAAAATCATCTAGAAGATCTTATATGGAAGGATTACCATTATCCTTTGATCAATGTATTGCAGTCATCAGTAGAAGAAGAGTTTGCCAAGTTCATCAATAGAGCTGTTAAATCTAGTGGAAAAGTTAAAATATTGTTTTCTGAATTTACTTTTCTACCTAGAAAAGTGGAATGCAAACTTCTGTTAAGTATCCATTTACTTGACTGGTTGCATTGGAAATTTGTTATTACTTGATATGGAAGTCTTTTTAATCAGACTAGAGTAGGTAGACGAGTGCAAATAAGCTCAATAGTCTGAGCATAGATCAGATTTAAGTTTGTAGAAAAGGCTACAATTTCAGTTCAATATTTTCAGTCACAAAGATTATACAACAAAGCATATACATGTGTGGGATTGGCCCAATGGATCAGGATACTAGTCGACGGTGTTCTTGACATTTCACAAGGAAATGCCATCCCCAAGTGGAGCCACTGTTAGGTTCCTATACCAATAGGATTCATAATTTTTGAATGATTGAGATTAAAATTGTAATACGTACATACCTTTGCTTTCTGAAAATGTTTTCCATGTTCAAAAACTCAAAAAAATGAAAAAATGTAAAGAGGGTATGTCCTAAAAGAAAAATCAAAGGACAAAAAGAATAAAAAGGTAAAAAAAGATGAAAAATTGAACCCCAAGAAAGAAAAATACCATGAAAGTGTGCAAGTCAAAATGCCACTACTATTTACTTTTGATGTAGAATAATAGATTGTGTGCATCTCGTTACCATTGCCACAATCCATGGATATTCAAAATGTTTAAACTTGGCTATTTCATATTTTCAATTTTATGCTTAGAGATAGAGAATAAAATATGACCAAACTATCTAATATTGGTAGATAAGTAGATAGGTAGAATAAATAGAAGGAGCTCAATTGTTTAATCTGAGACCTTGGATGTAATAAGGTTAGATTTAGATAGATTTCTATTGTAAAAAAAATAGAAGTTTTGATAAAGGGTTTGCCAGCTTAAGTGCACCATAATAAAGAGAAGTAAAAATGGTAGGATGAGTAGGTGGGTAAGTAGAAGAATGGTTGCAGAATTGTGATGATTGTTAGATAAAAGCATGTTGATCACCTTCATTCTCAAATTTTGAAGTATGGATAACAATTGGGCATGTATCAAATCCAAAAAGTCAAATTGATTAACCTCCTTCACTCATTACACTTTTCACTTAACTAATTTCCAATAAAAGTCTTAAGTACCTAAAATCTTAAGTCAAAGGGGCTCAGAGCATTTCTCTGACTTCTGGAGGGACCAGACCCTTGGCCTAATGACTTATAGACCTTAAGTACAAAAAATTCCCTCATAAACATTTACCCCTCTTCACTCCCCCTCTTTCCCCTCATAAAACCCCTTTTCCTAAGGTTTAAACTCTATTTTCCTAAGGGAAAGCAATTACTCCCATGTAAACCCTTTTTCCTAAAAAACCCTCAAAAAATTACCTTTTTAGCCTAAGTTACAATGTGTTTATAAAAAGCAAATGAATTAAATGTATTACACGGCGCTAAAAACCTATTCTCCGCTATCTTCATATTAATTTCTAACACTTATATATGTATTAAATCCCAAAAAGAAATATAAACCCTTCCCGTATATATATCAATAAAATCCTTATATTAATACTGCACCCCGAAAGTTTGAAATATAAAATTTATGAATAAAACTCGACATAATTAATCAATCCATGATTAATTAAAACCTGCCGCTTTTAAACCCTCATCGGGCCCCCCCACTACCATTCATGCATCTTCATGAACCGACCACCACCCGATCTTCCCCCGTCAAATCTAACAATCGTCGTTGATTTCACAAGGCCTCTGAAGACCAACCTTTACCCACCTGATATGGGTGGTTTCCTGTCGGGCCCCAATGCTACGTGGCGCCTGATGAATGGCATCGGGTGGCCTCCCTTGAATACTACCAAGCACCCAAAAGCTATGCGAAACAAACCGCTTACCTCCCACCTGCTACGCGACAAACTGCCTACTGTTCAGTTCACTCCATATTTTAAAAGTTCGCCCATTAAAGTTGAAACCCCAAGAACCCAGATTTTCTTGCCCTTCACCCATTCTACTGTGTAAAATCCTGTGTAACCCTTCTGCACCACCTAAAGCCTCTACTAACCAATTCAAGCATGGTTTACCTCTCGAAAACACTTTCGACTCACTCCATAGACCTATAAAGCTCGATAAATCCATTAATGACCCTCCCTGTCAACCCAACATTTTCCTAACAGTTTGTTTTGTTTTACAGGCGATCAAAAGACCGCAGCCTTGAATAAACAGTCTTAATACTAGTCATAAGACCTGTTTACTCTGAGATTGTTATCAAATCTGTTCAAACAAAGATGGAAAATAAAACACACAATTAAAAGACATGCAGAGGAAACATGAAATTAAATGATTTACTGTTGAAATAGACAGTAAAAAACCTAAAATATATAGTGAAGGTAAAAAGGCACAGTAAAGAACAGTCAAAGCGTATCAGGATTAAAGAGTATCAGATTCAATACCAAGTCAAGTAAAGCATCTAGCATGAAGACAAATAGCAGGGTAGACAGTTACAAAGCACACAGATTCATTTCAAGGCGAAAATAGATGAAAAAACAGAGCAGTAAAAGTAAACAATAAAAGTAAACAGTAAAAGTAAACATGGAGGCAGTAAGGGTTAAACAGAGATGAAATACTTTAACCAGAAACAATAAATTTTATCCAAAGTAAAAGTGAAAAACAGTTAAAAGGAATTTAAGGTTAAAAGATAAAATCAGAGGAGAAATTGTACATTCTTCAGAAATTTCCTGTTTAAGTCATAGTTTTGCAGAAACTATTGTGACCAATGAAAGATGTATTTTGAGATACTAGAGGCGGGTTTTGTTCATAAAAGGCTAATCTAAAAAAAGATATCTCAATTTTTATACAAGTATTACCAATAGGGGGATAAGTGCGTATCTTCAAAGCTTAGTTTTTGGACTGTGCAAAGTCCTATTTTTGACATCTTTTTGTAGAGAATATTGTGAACAGTTGGAGCTTAATTTTGGGAAACGGAGAGAGATTTATCTCAATAACATACTTGTGTACAATAAACTCTTTCACTTTTTACATATCTATCCCGAATTAAGATATACAAGCGTATCATTGGACCCTAAGTTTGCAGAATTTCTGGGGCAAAATGCACAAAGGAAGGAGGCAATTAGTGACTTGGAAGCCTCATCATCACTTAAGAGTTGCTATCAAATTCGAATTTCTCTTCTTTGTCACCATAAATACATAAACATAGTGCCAAATAGATTCATTATTTTTGAGTGTCCTTTATTTAAGTTCTCTTAATGTAAAACAGTTTGAGATATTTGTAAAACCAATCTTGATATTTTTTCAAGATATTTCAGTTTAGAATTAGTATAAATACTTCTTCATTTGAAGTATTCTGGGTGGATTCAAAGACATTTCTGTAGACATTTCATATCAAGCTAAAGATCTATTGTAATCAAAATTGGATTGGCTTGTTGGATCATGCAATAAAGTTAAAGACATTTCACAGGATTCTTGTGCACAGTGGAAATCAAATAAGTATCATCTATTCATGTTTATAAATATTCACATGTTTCTCAATTAAATCTGAATGGTAAACAAGGATTGATATTTCAGAATTAGCTTTAATGCTCTCTGTCTTGACTATTTTCTTTCTCACTATTTTCTACTAAACTATCTTAGTCTAAGAATTCTTAATTTCTCCCTTACTTCCGTAGTTTCCCCCCTCTTTGGTCCATAGGAAAGGATTCTTAGTTGCCCCTTGCTACTGATCATCCTTCTTTTCTTCATCTTGATCCCAGTTTAAGGATTCTTCATTGCCCTTTTACCCTAGTTAGGACTACCTCATCCATTTGAACCTGCAAATTTTCTTTTTGCTGTGCTAGCCTTCCCTGTGAATCCTCCTTTAGCAATTTATCTGATTCCATTAAGCCACTCTTTGATTGACTCCATAGCCCAACAACTTGAAGGCTTGCTCTACCCATTTGTTCCCATAATTCCACCAACCAATCAAAATCAAACCTCTTGAGCACTAAGAACTAGCCTAAAAGCACACCCAAAACAAAGTTAAATTATAAAGAGAGAGCCCTCTCTGGACTTAGGTTGGCTAGAACCTGAGTCTAAAAGATTAGGTTTGTGGTTACCTCAGAAATTTCTTTCTTTAACCTTGAGAAAATTTTGGGTGATAACATCTTCAATTTCAGGCTCAGCTACCTTACGGATATTTAGCTTGTAAAGTCCAATCCATAAAGGAAGAGTGGGAAAAGGAACCTTTTTCCTCCTATAAAGATGTGTAGACAATCCACTATTCACCTGATAGGATACCTCCTATAAGGCCACCTTGTTGGTCACATAAATAGGCATAATGTGAGGGGTTGTTTGACACCCAAAACATATGATGTATGTTCCTTTCAGTGAGGCAAACCAATCTACAATGTCATATATTTCCTCCTTCACATGATCAATCATGCAGGGAGGATCAATCTCATAGATCACCTGGTAAAGTACTGCAAAGAAATTCTCTACAAGATTCTAATAGACTCCTCAGAACATGATCTTTGATAACCATCTATAATGAAAATAGATAGGGATATTTTCTTGTGGGGTCCAACTCCATTTCATCCTTGTGAAAGTATCCTAAGCAGAAATCCCATGTAGACCACCTTGTTGGTCACATAACTAGGCATAAGGTGAGGGGTTTTTTGGCACTGAAAACATATGATGTATGTTCCTTGCAGTGAGGCAAACCAGTCTGAAATGTCATATAGTTCCTCCTTCACATGATCAGGCATGCAAGGAGGATCAATCTCATATATCATCTGGTAAAGTACTGCAAAGAAATGCTCTACAAGCTTCTCATAGACTCCTCAGAAACCGATCTTTGATAAAAATCTACAATGAAAATAGGTAGGGAGATTATCTTGTGGGGTCCAACTCCATTTCATCCCTGTGAAAGTATCCTGAGCAGAAATCCCATGTAGCAAATAAGCAGGCATATAGAACTTTGGTGCTTTATTTTCTTGTAAGGAAACTTTGGTCTACTGTTGACCCATATTGGACCATTATCTTGTTTTTCATCCATATCTATGCATTCAAAGTGGAAAAAGTGGAGGAATCAACTCACGAGACCGTTTTTACTAGTGGGACCCAGTCTGGAAAAATGAGGCATGAAACCTTCTGGGAGCGTTTTGAGGCATAAAATAACATTTTTTGGGGGTAAATATTTGCTGCAATAGCGCACACCATTTCATGCTATTATAAACACAAATATCTTTCCAACAACATAAGAAGCACACCAATCGGAGTTCGTATGCAAAAGTTATGCCACTAAGAGGTTGAACTTCTTGTTTTCACACCTATAGTTTAGGATGATGTCGCATCAACCCCCATTATTAATGGAAAATGTGCTAGACATGTGATTATTATGTAAAATAATCTAGAAGAGTCTAAATTGTAACTCTATTTAAGATTTTATGTAGTCAAAATTAACTAATAGTAGGCTATCAGTTCATGTTATAACCGGCCCACTAGGAGGAAGAGGCATTCCATTATTTCGAGAGAATTTTATTCCATAGTTAAGCAAAGATATCCAAGAGAGATAGGAGGTATAGAACACAGAGAGGATATGTGCAATGTAGCAGCCCACAAGCCACAAACATTACTTCTTTGTACTTGCATCCATATTTGCGGACATAGAAAGAGAGCGAAGCGACCTCACCTTTGAGTTGGGTTTTCTGCTGAAAGGGTTTCCCATAGAGAATATATTGTGTCTTATGTGTGTTTGTGAGATTATTTTACTGCTCTCTACTTTTCTGCATAATTTCCATTCACATGCATGCACTAATTATAGTGAAATCTACAAATCTTAAAGTTTAATAAAATTGTAATAGTGTAGAATCTAAGATTTTTAATATAATATTATCAGATGTGTTGTGACGAACTGTCCAGTGGAATATCTACAACAATTTACAGATCATTTGGTATTAGAGAAGGTTTCATTGGGTATTTTTTGGAGATTGCAAGGATCTATATCGGTAGGGCCGAAAATCGTAAAACCCTAATCATGGTCGACGAATCTATAAACAAACCTTGTGATCCTGTACGGGTGAGGTTTACGGAATTGGAACAAGTCGAAAATATAAACCGCAACGTAAGCCTCCTCATGATGGTATTGAATAGAAAGATGGGGATATTTGGAGAAGATGGGGCTCAAATGCAGAAGACAAATCAAAATGGGGATCAAAATATCGAGGAGAAATGGAGAACCAATCGAAGAAAGAACCCGAAAAAGATCAACGCAGTTCGAGTGTCGTGAACCAATTAAAAACCTTGTTTAAAGTGGAATAAAAAGTCGATATCAATCCGTACCATGAGGATATTGACACTCTAAAGCTAAACCATTGGTTGCAACAACTGGAAGTTTATTTTAGTGTTCATCAGATCGAGGAAGAGAAAAAGATCTAGTTTGCATGGTTGAAATTAGAGGGCCATGGATTGACTTAGTAGGAGAGCCACACAAAAACCCTAAGGTTGGAGGGAGAAATTCTAGTGACTAAGTGAGATGATTTTGAAACATCTTTAAGTCATAGTTTTATCCTATTGGAGACATTGAGGGCTAGTTGATTTGGTGGCATTACTTCAGGGAAAATATGGGCCAAAGCATGTAGGAATACACCACAAAATTCAGGAAGATGGCTATAATGTTGGGTATCTCTCCAAAGAACCTAGATGTATTCCTCAAGTATTTGGGGGGTTTGCACTGCCATCTACTAGAGAAAGTGATGCTATTCAAGCCCAAATCAGTGGAAGAGGGTTGTGTATAGGCACAATACTTGGAAAACATAGGCCTGAAGAGAGCACAATCAAGTGGATCGAAGTAGAAGGAGAAACAAGATTATTCGAAGGAGGGGAAGAAGAATAAAAAGGGGGAAAAGATAAAAAGATGGTAGCCACAACACACTAGTGAAAATATACTAGAAATCACTACAACCACTGCAACATTGATGGCTATACAAAGGAGAAGTGTTGGAAGTTGCATCCAAAGCTAACTCGAAGAACAGGAAGAAAGATAACAAGAAAAAGAATCTTATGGCCACTGATTCGAGCAACCAAGTTCAAAGAAACTTAGATGTGGATGAGAATATCGTCAATACAGAAGGAGGTGAAAATGAGTAGCCTTCAACAATAGGAAGAGAAAGAAATGACCAAACTCTTCCATATAAAGATACAGGTCAAGAAGAGAAAGATTGATGCTCTATTTGACTTAGAATCGCAGGAAAATATCATAGCAACAGAGATGGTCAAGAAGTTTGGGATGGAAGTTTGTGATCATCCAAACCCATATCCACTGGGATGGGTAAATAAGGATGCAAAGATGAAGGCAACAAAACAATGTAAAATTAGATTTACTACTAGTGTTGTTTTTATTGATGAAGTAGACCTGTATTTGGTTCCCCTTGATGTATGTGGAGTAATGTTTGGGAGTCCATACATGTACATGTGTGATGCAATATGCATGAGGAGAGACAACCAGTATCAGATCTCCAAGGATGGAAAATCATTCATCATCAATGCATAGAAAGGCAAGTCAAAATATCATTGGTAAGTGCCAACCAAGCTAATAAATTTATTAGTTCTAGCAAGAATGATGTTTTATTGTTTTTAAGAGAAAGTTAGTTTGGAGAAGAGTCAATAAGAGGCAAGGCATCCCTCAAGGGGTATACTAAGAAAAAATACAACAGTAGGAGGAGTTGTTGTAGGCATACAAGGATGTGTTCCAAAAACCTAAAGGGTTACCACCAAAGAGAGAAGTGGAACATGAGATCCAACTATTTCCAAACTACCCATTGCCAAATATTGGGTTATATAGGTAGTCTGTTACAGAAGTAAGTGAGGTGAAAAAATAGTTCCAACAACTGTTGGAACAATATTTCATTTGATCGAGCCAATCACCATGTGGGTCACCATCATCAGTGTGTCAAAGGAGGATGGGACTTGGGGGATGTGTATAGATTACAGGGTGTTGAAGAAAATCATGCTCAAGAACAGATACCCCTTGCCTAGGAGAGATGATCTTCTAGATCAGTTGAAACAATCAAAGTACTTCACCAAGTTGGGCTTGAAGTCTGGATATCACCAGGTTCGAGTCAAAGAAGAATATACATGGAAGATCACCTTCAAAACCAGGTAAGGTTTATATGAGTGGTTAGTAATTCTATTTGGTCTATGTAATGCAGCAGTGACATTTATGAGATTAATGGATGATGTACTATGCCATTTTATGGATTCATTTATTATTGTCTATTTGGATGATATGCTAGCATATAATGCTACCTGGGAGGAGCATATGTCGCATTTGACACAGGTGATGGAAACACTAAAGAAGCACCAACTGCTAGAAAATCTTCAAAAGTGCAAGTTTGTGCATCATCCTTTGGTGTGTATGGGGTATGTGATCAGCATAGGATTGTTGAAGATAGATCCCTTTGTTATCACTCAGAAGTCTTCCCTAGAAGTTATCAAAAGAAGGAATAATCCGAGGTAACCACAAACCAATATTCAGACTCATGTTCTAGCCAACCTAAGTCCAGAGAGGGCTCTCTCTTTATAATTTAACTTTGTTTGGATGGGATTTTAGGCTAGTTCTTGGTGTTCATAAGGTTTTGATTTTGGTTGGGTGGTGGAATTCTATGAACAGATGGGTAGAGCTAGTTTCTTCAAGCCATTGGTTTATGGAGTCAATAAAAGGATAACATAATTAGATCAGATCATTAAAGGGAGTGTTTACAGGGCAAGTTAGCAAAGGAAAAGGCAAATCTTCAAGGGCTGATGGATGGAATGATTCTAACTAGGCTAAATGGGCATTTAAGAATCCTTGGACCGAGATTAGAATGAGGAACAGAGGGTGATCATCAACAAAGGGCAATTAAGAATCCTTTTCTACATAGGCCACAAGGAAAACTATGGAAGCTAAGGAGCAACTAAACATTCCCTAGCTAAGATAGTTTAGCAGAAAACATCAAGAATGTAAACAGTTAAGACAGAGTGCATTGAAGCAAATTCTGAAATATCATTCCTAGTTTAACATTCAGATTTCATAGAAACACATATGATTATTAAGAAACATAAGGAAAAACAATAATACACATGAGAGAATACTTATTTGATTTTCGCTTTACACAAGAATCCTGCAAAATGTCTAAACTTTATTCCATGATCTAGCAAGCCAATCCAATTTTTGATACAATAAGACTTTGATTTGAGCAAAAAATCTATAGAAATGTCTTTGAATCCACCCTAAATACTTAAAAATGTGAAGTATTTATATAAAAAAATATTACAAAATATCTCATAACAATTTGAGATTTATTTAAGTAAATAAAAATATCTTCAAGCATGAAGATATAGACAGATGGAAAACTGCATCATGCTGTCCCTTTTATTGTGGTATTGCTGGTTGTTGCAGTTGAATTTGAGCCCTTTTTGTTGGCTGATATTTGTACGCTAGAATCATCTTTATCTTTCATCTTTCACTGATACTATTTAACCTACTACTCTTTGACCCGTTTATCTGTCACTTACATGCCTTCAGATTTACTTTGGTAACTTATAGTAAATTTGTCATTTTTTCTCACCATTCATCCTCAGGTAAATTTACTTTGAGCATTCTTCTATAGGTCTCGTCTGCATCTGTCTATTTGTCAAAATTAGGCTTGGTGACAAACAAGTGTTTCAACTTATGCTCCATAAAAAAAAATATTCTCCAAAGTATCATACAATACTTCCCAGTTGGCAAGGTTTTGATACTTGAAGTGCTTGCTTGTTCCTTGGCCATCTTGCTTAATCTGTCCATTTAGTCCAATTGGGTGATAAGTTTGTCATGGATGACAATAGGACTAGGAAGGCCTTCATCCCTCAACATTTGAAACTTGGCCATGAATTTTTCGATGCCCACCTACATGTTATGGCATTTTCCCTCTAGGTTTACCATAAGGTTTATTTTGGAAATAACCTTTTTGACTTCTATGATGGCTTCAGTTCTGTCCTTTACACCAAGCTCATTAAGCTCATGTCTGTTCTTGCTATTCAGGAAGTGGATGAGTCGATTAGCATCCTCAGGCTGGTTTCCTAAATATTCCCTTACTTTTTTAATAGCCTCAGTGGCCACTTTCACCAGTTCTGTTTGCTCAAATATTACTTGAATTGATGGCCAAATATCATTGACAGAGTCAATGATATTGGCCCAAAGCATCTCTTTGGTCTATCCTAGTGGCTTTTGTAGAGTTAAATCTTTTTCTAGGACCTTAATCTTCTCACCCATCCTTAGGGATTTCTGTGTTTCTTCTCTCTGCTGAATCTGGGCAAGCTTACAGTGAGTTTCTAAGCTTTCCACTTTCTCCTTTAACCTTTTTAGTTCTATTGTTTGGATGGACATTTCCTCCATGGCTTTTATCAACTCTGCTATCTTTTCTATCGAAGCATCTGTTGTTGTTGACTCAGTTGTGACTGACAGTGCTGTGGCAGGTGGAGCTATTGGTGCCAAAGATGCTGCCAGTGTTGAAGGAACTGCAGTTGCTACTAAGGGAATGGCAGTTGTAGAAGTGGTGGCCAATTCACTTTGTTTAGATTGAATCAATGTGTCCAATTCTTTCCCTGTTTCTTTTAACTAGCCATTTAGCTTTAGGACCAAGTCCATAAGATCTTCTTGTCTTTTTTGTGTCTCTAGGACTTCTGCTGTCTATGGGTGATGTAATGGTGGAATCTTATGTTGCTTCTTCAAAGTAGCTATGTCATCATTCTTCTTCTTTATCAACTTTTCGGTGGCCTTTTCATCTTTGGGATCATGTCCCAACTCAAAGATTAAGTCCTCTAAGGACTTGATTTTGGTGTCTTTGGCTTGTGAAGAGGCCTTCTCCAATTGGAACTGAGCTAATATGTTATTTAGGGAATTTTGCAATTGGTGAGTTATGATGGCTTTCCTTGTCAAGGTGGAGTAAATCATCTCACCTGTCTACTTGTGTAGCTCAATCTGGTCAATAGGGTGTATGTCCTTTGCCAGTACTTCGAAATCTATATTTTTGAAGTCAGCTGTTGTTCTTGGTTGCTGAGTGGTAGGTTTCACAAACGTCATTTGTATTTTTCCTTATTTCACATCATAGGTTGACATAAACCTTATCTATTTTGTAGGTGCCATCTTTAGGTACTGTGCATAGGTTTGGGCTTTTAGCCTCTCATTCCTAGCTTTTATATCCTTGTACCTTTCTTTGATGTTGTGGTCCCTGTCAGCTGGTGGTGAGCTCCAGTATTGTAGCGATAATGCTACAACTCCTGGGGCTTCCTGTCTCTCATTTTATCAACCCGGTAGTTCGTACAAACTTGGAAGCGACGGTGCTGTATGCACAAGTACTAGCTCTTGTCGCAGCTGTCATTTGGTCAGCTGGCACAAGTCTGCTAGGGCTCAAGCCAACTTCTATGGGTCACAGAAGAAGCTCTATTAATGATGGGTGAAAGCTAGCTCAAAGAAGACTAGTCTACTTGACAAAAATGAACTAAAAGTGAATCAAAGCATGTAAACCTAGGAAACCTTAATTTAACTCGTCTAATCTCTATAAAGCAATGAAGATGAGTAATACTTCTACTAATGCTGCTACTACCTCTAATGAGTGGAAATGTATGGATCTAAACTACTTGCATTATAAAAGACATGTTTTTGTATTTTTCCTTTAAGTGGATGGGATGATTGTGATTGTGTGCTAATTAGGGTTTGGTTGTGCAGATGGGATGGAGAAGGAAGGAAAGCGTGGGACAGGTTGGGGAGGCTAGGTGAGGTCCCTATGGACCCTTAGCATCCATCCACAGAGGTTTTCCACATTCAGAAGCTCAGCAACCGAGTGAATGGCCTCCTACAGGATGTTTGCAGGGGATCCTACAGGATACTCAGAGGTTTCTACAGGATGTCTATAAACCGCTACAGGATGACCTACCGTGAAGGTTGAAGTGATGGAGGAGTGATGGAATGGTAGGAAGAGATATGTGAGGTAGGGATAAGGCTGGTGATGGCTCAGAAGTGGAGGAATGAGATGGGAAATGGGTGTAGGGAGTATGTTGAAGGTAAAGGGTTATGTCAATGAAAGGTTAGGAAATGAAGCTACGTGAGGAGTGGAAGACAGAATGAAGTGAAGGTCGAGGAGATATTCTTGCATGCGTGATCAAGATGGAGGAGATGGTAATGGAATGAGAAAGAGGAGTGTAAATGAAACAAATGATTATGACTGTCACCAAACCGAAAATGCATCAACCTAAATTACTTATGCCATGAATTCAATGAACAAAAATCGAAAACGTGAAGAGAAATATGTATGAGGCTGTGATGAAAGTATGTGTGCATGTGTGAATGACAAGGAAGCATCTAATCAAAACCGTGACTGTATTGCAACAATCATCAAGTAAAGTAATGCGTGTTTTTGGTGGCTAGTTATGGACTGCACCCCAATCTTCAAGAGAGATGGCAATGAGCCTTAACAACCATTTTTCTGGAGCTCCAATTGATGGTATCTATCCTCTGCTACACTAAGAAAGTGGAAACAACTGCACCATAAGCAAAATCTATCCTACTCATAAGAAAACCAAATCACCAAACTGTAATTCGAATTGCATGTGTGAACGAAAACTTAAAGTGCTGGAAATGAATTGGAAACAACACTACAACAGAGGGGATCTATGGCTCTCAGGTTGGGCCCTAACCTAAGAGCTATAGTCTCCTTAAGAAACTCAGAACTAGATCACGAACTGCCTTCTTTATTCATAATCTGATGTCATGCAAAATTGGCTTACAAAAAAGAACGAAAACTAAACTGTGCTCCAAAATTACAATAACAATACGAGAGTTTTCAACAACCTATCTAAGGCTAAGGCCTTCATATTTATACAAAAACGATGATCCACCAAGTGCCCTTGATTTTAGGAGCTCGGCTGTCCAACTAGAGTCTAACTGCGGATCTTGTAGGGCAGTCATAACTACCGTTCCTGTAGAACAATTTATGACTGCTGTTCCTGTAGGACAGCTGGCTGCTTCTTAAGCTTGGAGGGGAGATGGATTGGAGCTCGGAGTTCTTGGTGGGAATCATGAGAAATGTCCCAAGACCGTGGACATCTCTCCACAAAATCAGTAGTGCCACCTCATTGTCTCCCTATCCCCTTTTTCGTTGTCTCTTGCTCCCTTTTTAATGCCAAAACCTGGAATCATAATGCATTAGTCACGTAGATAAAGTGTCTAACCTTCTT
>APFE030397256.1:29623-97791 GCA_000404065.3 Pinus taeda | reverse complement strand
ACGATCTTATAATTTTTTTTTGTTTTTCAATTGCTTAATGATCAAGTCTAGGCCCTAGCATGGATATGCTATTCATGGTAGTGTTAAATTCTTAAAGTAAAAGTGACATTCTCCTTAATCTTCATTTTCATCCTTTTACTTAAATTTTTAACATTACCATGAAATGACTCAGGATGTTTGAGAGTGGTTCCCGCCTCATTGGATTTCATATGGAGAAAGTAGAATTTTAGATTTCATTTAAAATCCAGCAGACTTATCAGTTTTTCAGGATTTCAGGATTGGGAGATTTTAATGTTTCCAGGTGACACCACCTGCCCGAGCTACCCCTGCTACCAGTAGAGGAGGTGGTCTACCTCCTACAGCTCCTACTTCTAGTTCTTCAGCTTCGAGAGCACATCAGACTCCACTGCCATCTCCACCAGCACGGGCACCAGCATCTACATCTAGAGGGAAAGGGAAAGCTGTGGCATTTTCTCGTAAGAGGGGCAGAGGAAATCAATAGGATTAGACTTTCATTTTATTGTATATGACATTATGACATGATGAGATACATTATCATATTTTTTGTTGATATTTTGAGGCTGAGTTGGGACTCAGAAGTCAGGACTTACTATTCAGGACATGATTAAATGTTATGTGTGATTTTAGCGCTAGAAATGATATTAAACATCTTATATATTAGTTTTTTTATCATATTTATGTGTCAATGTATTTATTTTATGTTGTAGATGGTTTAGATATTAAAAAAATTGAAAAAAAATGAATATTTTTGTTCCAAACGATTTTTTCCCGCTTTTTTCTGCTTTTTTCCCGATTTTTCCGTTTTTTTCCGCTTCATTCCCCACGCCGATTTAATCCCGCTCGCGCTTTTAACAACATTGGTTATTAGTTCTTGAAGTTGCCCAAGCAAAGAAGATCCAACGACTACTAATCATAGGTGACTCTGACTTGGTCATTTCACAAATAAGAGGGACCTTTAACACCAAGCATTAGAGGCTCATGCCATATAGGGAAAGGATTGTTCACATGATAAAGGGTTTCGAAGAAGTTTACTTCTAGGTTGTTAACTGATGCTTGAACCAGCTGGCTAATACCCTAGTTGTGGCAGCATCTACCTCTTCCATACTTGACAATGACACTTTAAAACTAGGGAGATGTGTGGTCGATACTATCTACAGAACTTCGATTCCTGATTAGGAAGACCATTGACCCATTTTCGAAGATGACAAAGACATAGATAACTTCCTTCAAAATCATGAAGAACCCCTCAAGAGAACGAAAGACATAATCAACAAACAACACTTTGATAGGGATGATCATAGCATAACTAAGCTCGATAGTCATGATTCACCTGATACAATGGACCTAAACCTTGGATCCACATCTTCTCCTCAAATAATCAAGATTAGAAAAATTTTGTCTAGAGAAGAAAGGGATGAGCTCGAGAAATTGCTTAGGGAGTTCAAGGATGCATTCGCTTGGTCCTATGATGATCTCAAGACCTATAGCCCTGAGGTTATCTAACATGCCATCTCTCTCAAGGAAGGGATAAAACCTGTTAAGCAAAAGCTAAGACGAATAAACCCCAAGATTGCCCCGTTGGTTAAGGAAGAGCTCCAGAAAATGGTTGATGCTGGAATTATTGTTCCCATACGACATTCGTCCTATATTTCCAACCTTGTGACCACTCACAAAAAGACTGGGAATATTAGAATGTGCATTGATTTTAGGAATCTTAACCAAGGGTGACTAAAAAATATTATCTGTTACCCAACATTGAAAATCTATTGGAAAGGATAATTGGGTCACAGATTATGTCATTTTTTGGATGGGTTTTCTGGATACAATCAAGTCATTGTAAAGGCGAAAGATCATTTGAAACCCGCCTTCACCACAACATAGGGAACTTACATGTACCTTAGGATTGATCTAAAAATGAAGATCATAGATTACTTTTAAGGTATTACAGACTCATATGCATGGATTTGCCTATATTACTTAGTGCAACGGATCGATAAGATTGCAAATAATATAGACAATTGAGCAGTTAGAGAAACATAATAGACAAACACGCATAAACACAGCAAGTTTAATATGGAGTTCACCCAAAACTCTTGGGCTACGTCTCCTGGTCTAGCCTTCAGTGGTGACCTCTCTATTATGTCTTCAAGAGCAAAGTTTTACAAAATGTGAGCTTGAATTGAGTCTCAACACAACAGATACAAAACAACAAGAGTTTTGCTTGAATCCCTCAAGCCTCTCTGAGTACACAGACTCTTTCTCTCACTCTCTGTCTCTGTCTTCTCTCTGTCTCAGCATTGCTTGTTTCTGTCTTCTGTCTTCTATGGCTTTTAAACCAATCGGCGTTGTCTATTCGTTTCCTCTTCCGGGCTCTCTGGCTCCTAGCCTCTGTCCGCTCAAATCCCCCTCTGAGCATTAGCAATCATTGCTAAACGCCTTCAGGGACGGTGGCCACCTGTTCTGTAACGGAAGGGACCATCACGCCTTTGAAATCCAAAAATGGTTGTTCTCTGTTTACACAGAGAAATACTCTAAAACACGGGAAAATTCGCCAATCTGTCGTTTATCGGACTTCAAAAGTCATTAATTCCGCCCCATCGGGTTTGCCTTTAAATCGCTATCACAAGCCGCATAGGCGCGGGATCCTTTGTATTTGGGTTTATTGTTAAAAATCTCAAATACAAAGAAAATCCCGACAAATGGCTCATATTGGACTTAAAGTGTTATATATTCGCATCTATAAGTTCCATCAGGTCCGGATATATATCGCATTTGGCGCATTTCATTTATTTAACAAGAATGCGAAATAAATAGAAAAACCCTGTTTCCAAATCTCAAAATATATCAAATATCACCCATAACCCCATCGAGTCCAGCTATCGCAAGTCGCCTTTGTAATCAGCCCCGCTCGTTTGTATTACTCTGATGTAATATTGCGATGCGATTATATCGCAATCGCATATCACAAAGTTCCTGAGCCGTTGGGAAGCACTCCTTTATATTGTGCCGATGCGATATTGTGAGCTAACTTGGGCCGTCGATCTGCGCGCTTGATCGATGGTCCTCGTTGGCATGCGTTGATCGTTGTCGCAACAGTCATATGATAGCCTCCGCCTGCATTCACCGATTGCAATATGCAATCGGATCTGGACTGTTGATCGGCCAAATCTGACGGCTCCTGTGCATCGCTGTCCATGCCTCCGATAACTCTGTTTTTGGCCATTTCTTCATGTTTTTCTCTCCCGATAGTGTTTTCCGCCTTTTGTAAGGTTTTCCCTTATGCGATAGTTTTTTATTTTGAAGACTTAGAGGGTGTTTTGGATCCATTTTGGATCACGCCTTCCCAATGAAAAAGCTTTTGGACCACCAAAAGTTGGTTTTTAAGCATCGATCAAGTGAGGATACAGCTTCCTTGCTTGTCCAATTTCTATCCATCGTGCACTGCTTGGTTTTGAACCTTTGAGTCCGATTCTGAGGTACTTAACACCCCTTTGTGCATAGTTCTCACCTTCCTGTCCAGAACTGTATCTTCCTGCAACCAATGTTGCAGGAAGCCCCCCCCCCCCCCAGTTCTAAGGTCCGAAGCGCGTCCCGTGCGGATTCGTACAGGAAGCATTCTCGGAAGCGTGCTTCCACCTATTTGAGATGTTTATTTTGAGTATAAATGCAAAAATATATATATATATATAGCAAACACTTGGCTTCCTAGATTTTTGGAAAATGACGCTTTCGTGTCCCACTTCCAAAAAACGTCCCCGCTTCGTGCAACATTGCTTGCAACTCATTGAGATATTCAGACAACAGATCATCAATAGAAGGCAACTGACTTTGCTCTTCGGGATCTTCAATCAATGAAGGTTCAAACAGTCTCAAGTTTTCTGCATTAACTACTGAATAGATGTGCAAGTAAGCTGGCAAATCAAGGCGAAAAGCGTTTTCAAAAATTTGCTCAAGTATCTTGAAAGGCCCATACCTTATTGGCTTCAGCTTCTTACTTTCACCTTGCATTCTGTCTTTGCTGATGTACAGCTAGACTCTATCACCAACTTGGAAGCTATGCTTAATTCGATGCTTGTCATGCCTTTCCTTGTACTTGGCCTGGCTTCTTTCCAGCTGTTCTTGTACTGCCTGGTGAATTTCTTGGATCTATTCAATGAACTTGGTTGCTTTGTCCACATCACTGTGTCCATCAACTGCTATGTCTTTTCCAAAGACAAAATCCAAGGGAGACCTCGGTGTAAAACCAAAACAAGTCTCAAAAGTAGATCTCTGTGTAAAAGAGTGCTTGGCACGGTTGTAAGCATGTTGCACATAACACAAATGTTCATCCAAAGCTTGGGTTGCTTGCTGCAATAGCCCCTGAACAACTAGATCACTGTCCTATTGACCACCTCTGTTTGGCCATCTGTTTGTGGATGAAAGGTTGTGCTCTTCTTCAGTTTGGTGTCTATCAATTCTCACAGACTTGACCAAAACTTCCCAACAAATCGGGAATCTCGATCAGATACAATGAAAGTGGGTAACCCAAAATGAACCCATACATGCTGAAAGAACAACTTCGTTGTTTGTTCAGCTGTAATCTGCTTGTTACAAGGTATTAAAATACACATTTTGTTGAACCTGTCCACAATAACATATAAATAGTCATGACCTTTTTTAGATTTTGGCAATCCCCCAACAAAGTCCATGAAAACACTTTCCCAAGGACAAGAAGGAACTGGAAGTGGGGTGTACAAGCCTAATTTTCTATTACTGGGCTTGCTTCTAGCACACTTGGTACACCCTTTTATATATCTAGAAACTGTTTCATGAATTCTTGGCCAATAACAGAACCTTTGCAGCTGTGCAACTATTTTACTTACACCAAAATGACCTGATATAAGAGAAGTATGTGCTTCTTGGATTATGTTAACTCTTTTAGTTTGTGGAATGCATAGCTTTCCCAGATGATACAAGAGTTGGTCCTTAACATAATAATCCAATTCTTCTACTTGTTTGCCATGACTTAAAGTTCCATATACATCTTTAAAATCTACATCTTGAGCATATTATTCAATGTAGCTTTCATGCATTACTGAGTTATGCTTAAGTATAGTAGATGCATTTATGATTGGTCTGGATAACATATCTGCAACCTTATTGTGTATGCCCTTATATCTGATGACAAGATGAAACTGCTGTAGAAAACCCATCCACCTATAGTGTCTTGATTGTTGCAATTTAGTTTGTGAGCGCAAATACTGAAGTGGTTGATGATCTGTATGAATGATTGTTTCTTTGCCCATTAAGTAATGTTTCCACTTTTTCACACTCTGTACTAATGCATATAATTCTTTATCATATGTGGGATAATTAACTACTGCAGAATTAAATGTCTCAGAATGATAGCATATGGGTTTACCGTTTTGCATCAACACTACTCCCATGGCATCGTCGTTGGCATCTATTTCAATCTCAGATGGACGTTGAAGATCTGGCAGTGCTAGTACTGGTGTTGTACTAATTTTTTTCTTTTAAGGTGTCGAAGGCTTTCTGTTGTTTGCCTCCCCATTGAAACACCTTGTTCAATCCTGTTAAAGCATGTAAGGGAGTTGCAATCAAGGAAAAGTTAGCAATAAACTTTCTCCAATATTGTGTTGCTCCTAGGAAACTCCTAACTTCTGTAGCAGATTTGGGTTTAGGCCAATTCACAATGACTTCGACTTTGGAGGGATCTATCTTCAATTCAGCACCCCCTACAATATGACCCAAATAATTTAAAGATGTTTTTCCGAATTCACATTTTGACAACTTCCCATAGAGATTTTCTCTTTTCAAAACATCTAAAGTCTACTTTACATGCTTCAAATGTTCTTCCCATGTTTTACTGAAACAAGAATGTCATCTAAATATACAATTACAAAATCATCAATAAAATGTTTGAGTATATCATTCATAACTCTCATGAAAGTGGCAGGAGCATTAGTTAAGCCAAAAGGCATAACCAGCCATTCATACAGCCCTTGCTTTGTTTTGAAAGCAGTCTTCCATGCATCTTGTTTTGCTACTCTGACCTGATGATAGCCACTACGCAAGTCCAACTTGGAAAAGTAAACTGCTTCTTTTAGCTGATCTAATAGATCATCAATGCAAGGAAGAGGATAACGATTCTTGATCGTTATTTTATTCAGTGTTTTGTAATCAATGCACATCTTCCACGAACCATCTTTCATTCTCACCAACATGATTGGAGATCCGCATGGTGATGTGCTTGGTCTTATGAACCCTTTATCGAGCAGCTACTATACCTGCTTCTTTATTTCTACATTATCTAAAGCGGATAACCTATACATTCAGATGTTAGGCAATGGAGCATCTTGTTGCAAATGAATATCATGTACTATTTCCCTTTTGGGTGGTAGACCTTCAGGTTCTTGAAATAGGATATCATATTCTGAAACAACTTTAACTAAATCATCTTTTTGTTTAGCATCACAGCCTTCAAATACATTGGCTTTATCAGGGTTCTTTTCCTTTACAACCATCAGTAAAAATTGCTTGCATGAATTTACAATTCTTTTCATCTGCCCTAAGTTTATGAGAGAATAGTAATTTTTGAGTTTATGAGCTCTTACAAAAATTTTATACTCCATCTTTAGTGAGCTGATACTTATTTTCAGCTCTATATAATATGGCTTTTCTATCATACAAGTAAGGACTTCCTAAAACAATACCACATATATCTAAGGGAACTATATCTAACTCAACCTCATCTACAAATGTTGACCCAAATGCAAACCTAAGTTTACATTGTCTAGTCACTTGTAGCTTTGTTTTATCACATACCCAACCTAATGGATATGGCTTCTGGTGAGGTGTGGTTAGTAATCCCAACTTCTTTACAATTGCTTCAGAAATCAAGTTTACTTGTGATCCACTATCAAATAAAGTATCAATCTTTTGGTGCTTGGAAATAACTCTAATATGAAAAAGCTCATGTCTTTTCCTCTCATTATCTTCATTATCAATAGATTGTGCAAAATTACTTGTAGATGCTTTAGAATTTTTACCTTTTATACCTGTGGTTGTCACTGTTGTTTCATCACCTGAGTTTGATCCCAAATCTTTCTGAATAGCAGCAGCAATGTTCTTCTTCTTACCACCGAACTTCTTGGGTTTCAGCTCCGGATGCAAAGACCAGAAGTGTTCATCATCGTGTCCATCCTTCTTGCAATGAGTGCATGAAGGTTTGTCTTTTTGTACAGTGTTTGCCTTCCTCTCTTTCCATCTCAGCTTCTTCTTTTCCTTGTTTTTGCTTGCAAAGGGTTTTGATGATCCCCCAATCTCTGGGTTCACATTCTTGCCTCTAGCCTCTAGATGTGTAGCCTGAAATGATACATCATCTAGGCTAGTGGGGTTAAACATGAGAATTGTGTGCTTCAAATAGCTATGTAGACCACTTATATACTTCAACAAAGTTTCAGGTGAGTCTAGAGAAATGCCTAGAGTTAAATCTATTTTTCTAAATTCCTGGGTGTAGATTTGTACACTTTGGCCCTTTAATTGGCGAAGAGTTTGCCAACTCATCATTGCTTGCTGCATATAAGCTAGAGGATAGAACTATTTTTTAATGGTAGAAACAAATTCATTCCAGGTAGAAAGAATTTTACCATGCTTCTTCAAATCAGCTTGTGTCCTACCTTCCCACCACACTTGTGCAGTTCCTCCAAGGTGAAGGCTAGCTAGCTGAATTTTTCTCCTTTCTGAATCAATGCTTTGCACCCTGCAATATACATCAATCTGTCTAATCCAGTTATCTAGCTTTTCTACATTGAATTCTCCATCATAGATTGGCAAATCAAACTTTACATCTAATTTAATCAAAGATGTTTTCTTCTTTTTCTTTTCAAGGCTAGGAGGTGTTAGTGGAGGAGATGATGGAGGAGGCTCTTCCCCTTTCCCTTTGCCCTTTGGATGGGCATTTAGAGAAGGTTCCTCTACTCCTTTGCCTTGTTTGGGTGTTGAGATGCTTTCACCTCGACCCTTCTTGAATTCTTGATACATCTCTTCCACCATGGCTCTCATGGTCATGAAACTATCCATGAACTGAGATTCTGATTCCAATGGGACTTCTCCGATCATTCTCCTCTGAGAGTAGACTCTTCCAATCTCTGGATTAGCCTCAACAAGTTCTCCTTCTCCTAGTTTGAGCTTTGACTTAGTTAGCATTCAACAATCCAACACAAGCTTGTCTAACCTTAGCAAACCTAAAGCTTTGATACCACTTGATCTGAAAATGAAGATCTTAGATTACTTTTAAGGTATTATAGACTCATGTGCATGGATTTGCCTATATTACTTAGTGCAACAGATCGATAAGATTGCGAATAATATAGACAATTGAGAAATTAGAGAAACATAATAGACAAACACACATAAACACAGCAAGTTTAATATGGAGTTCACCCAAAACTCTTGGGCTACGTCTCTTGGTCCAGCCTTCAATGGTGACCTCTCTATTATGTCTTCAAGAGCAAAGTTTTACAAAATGTGAGCTCGAATTGAGTCTCAACACAACAGATACAAAACAGCAGGAGTTTTGCTTGAATCCCTCAAGCCTCTCTAAGTACACAGACTCTTTCTCTCACTCTCTGTCTTTGTCTTCTCTCTGTCTCAGCACTGCTTGTCTCTGTCTTTTGTCTGTTGTGGCTTTTAAGCCAATTGGCATTGTTTGTCTGTTTCCTCTTCTGGGCTCTCTGGTTCCCAGTCTTTGTTCGCTCAAATCTCCCTCTGAGCGTTAGCAATCATTGCTAAACACCTTTAGGGACAGTGACCACCTGTTCTATAACGGAAGGGACCATCGCGCCTTTGAAATCCCAAAAATGGTCGTTCTCTGTTTACACAGAGAAATACTCTAAAACATGGGAAAATCCGCCAATCTGTCGTTTATCGGACTTCAAAAATCATTAATTCCGCCCTATATTCCATCGGGTCCGCCTTTAAATCACTATCACAAGCCTCATAGGCGCAAGTTCCTTTGTATTAGGGTTTATTGTTAGAAATCCCAAATACAAAGAAAATCCCGACAAATGGCTCATATCGGACATGAAATGTTATATATTCGCATCTATAGGTTCCATCGAATTCGGATATATATTGCATCGAGCGCATTTCGTTTATTTAACAAGAATGTGAAATACATAGAAAAACCCTATTTCCGAATCTCAAAATATATCAAATATCACCCATAACCCTGTTGGGTCCGGCTATCGCAAGTCACCCTTGTTATTGGCCTTGCTCCTTTGTATTACTCTGATGCGATTATATCGCAATCGCATATCGCAAAGTCCTCGGGCCATTGGTAAGCGCTCCTTTGTATTGTGCCGATGCGATATTGCGAGCTAACTTGGATCATCGATCTGCGTGCTTGATCGACGGTCCTTGTTGGCTCGCACTGATCACTGTCGCAATAGTCATATGATAGCCTTTGCCTGCCTTCGCTGGTTGTGATATGCCGATCGGATCTGGACCGTTGATCGGCCAGATATGACAGCTCTTGTGCATCGCTGTCCATGCCTCTGATAACTCTGTTTTTGGCCATTTCTTCAAGTTTTTCTCTCCCGATAGTGTTTTCCGCCTTTTTTAAGGTTTTTCCTTATGCGATAGTTTTTTATTTTGAAGACTTAGAGGGTGTTTTGGACCCATTTTGGATCAAGGATGCCTTTTGGTTTACTCAATGTCAGGTCTACTTTTCAAAGGGCCATGGATTTCACTTTCAAGGACTTCATTGGGAAAATCATGGAGATATACCAAGATGATCTTACTATCGCTTCCAAAGAAAGAAAAGACCATTGCAAACACTTGAGGAAGGTATTTGAGAAATGTAGACAATACAACATATCCCTCAATCCAAAAAAATCTATCTTCGATGTTGACAAAGCCATTGCAAACACTTGAGGAAGGTATTTGAGAAATGTAGACAATACAACATATCCCTCAATCCAAAAAAATCTATCTTCGATGTTGACAAAGGTAAATTGCTTGGGCATGTGGTGTCTAAGGACGGGATTAGCATTGACCCTGAATGAATCCAAGTAATCAAAGATATCTCTCCCCCAAAGGACCAAGGTGCCCTTAGATCTTTATTCGGAAAAATCAATTTCGTAAGAAGATTCATACCCAATTTCACTGAGATCATGAAACCCATGAATGACCTCTTAAAGAAAGGCACTCCCTACATATGGGATCATGCAAAGAATAGTGCTTTTGAAGAAATTAAAGAAAGAATCGCCTCTGCCCTTGTCCTTGCCAGTCGTAATTATGCCAAGGATTTCATTATTTATTCATTCTCCTCTGAAGACATTGTTGTTGGCATACTCATGCAAAAGGATGATGAAGGAAGAGAGGGACCCATAGCATTTATGAGTAAACCACTTCGAGATGCTGAGACAAGATACACAACCATTGAAAAGAAAGCTTATGCCCTTGTCAAGTCTCTCAAGTATTTTAGAACATATGTAGGATACAAGATATGTGCATATGTCCCTTACCCCATCGTAAGAGATGTGTTATTATAGACTGACTTCCTTGGGTATAGAGGGAAGTGGGTGACCAAAATCCAAGAATATGACCCTGATATCTGTCCCAAGAAAATCATCAAAGGTCAAGGCTTGGTTGAGATGTTGACTAAAAATAATAACAAAGCCATTAAAGAAGGGGAAAAGGAGCAAGTATGTGTCACCTTTGTTGAACTTGAAGGTGACGATTGGTATAGGGACATCATTTACTACTTTCACAATCTGTCGCCCCCCCTCTCCCCCCTCACCTTACTGATCACAAAAGGAGAGCCATGAGATTGAAGGCATCTAAGTTCTATTTGACCCAAGATGGCCTGAGTTGGATGAGCCCTAATGGAGTAATCCTCTGATGTGTTAGTAGGGAAGAATCTGAAAAACTAATAAAAGAATTCCACGCTAGGTTTTGTGGAGGATATTACGCCGCTAGAACACTACTCACAAGATCCTGAGGGCTGGCTACTATTAGTCGACCATTTTTGCTGACACATTGAACTTTGTAAAATATGCCAACCATGGCAATTGTTCACTAGAAAACAACTTGTCGTCATGCCTTTAAGAAATGTTGTTGTGGATGCGCCCTTCCAACAATGGGGCTTGGATTTCATTGGTGAATTCAAGGATAACTCGAGCCATGGGTATAGGTGGATTCTCACGGCTACTAACTATTTCACCAAATGGGTTGAGGATATCCATCGAAGAAAGCAACTGATCAGGTAGTTATGGACTTCCTTGAGGACAAAATTATTACCAGGTTTGGTGTCTGCCAAAATTGTTACTAACAATGCTAAGGTGTTTGACTCCATGGCTTTAAAATCCCTATGTAATAAATATAGTATAATATTGTCACATTCGTCTAACTATTATCCTCAAGGAAATGGCCAAGTTGAGTCGAGCAATAAGAACCTCATAAAGATAATCAGGTGAACTATTGGGGAACACAAAAGGGCTTGGGATAGCAAGATTGAGTACGCTCTATGGGTTGATTGAACAACTGTGAAGGAATCAACCAGTTTTAGTCCATTTCAATTGGTCTATGGTTCTGAGGCCAAATTGCCTATCCAACTCTAATTGCCAACCCTAGAATGCCTAAAAGATTTCCTCGACTAGCAAGATGCCATACAAGCCCATATTAACCAAATTATTGAGGCCGATGAAAATAGAAGGAAAGCCCTTGGTTGCAGTCACAATAAAATGAAAGTTGCTTTTGATAAACATGTTCCAAATAAAGCCTTCAAACTCGATGACCTTGTGATTTTGTGGGATAAAAGGAGGGAGAATCCCGACATTCATAAGAAATGGGATAACTTGTGGATAGGCCCATACAAGATAGTTGATATAAAAGGAATGAACTCTTACCATCTAGAGACTCTTGAGGGGGAGCCCATTCCTCTCCTTGTGAATGGGCAACTCCTTAAAGAGTACTACCCTAAAGGCACTTGACATGGTATTATACGCATGTTAGAGTAGGATGCATTGCATGCTCATTTCCTCATTAGACTAACATCATGTGATATTTTCATGATAGATTAGTTGCATTTAGATTAAACTTGCATTTTTATGTTCTTGTTGATTTTATGGTCTAATACTAAGCATGAGTGATCATAAGACACCACAAAAACATGTTGCCCTATGTGCTTGGTCTTTGATATGTGCAGGTAACAGGTCTACAGTACCAAGAGATTGTTGGTGTTCTCATGACCTCCCGTTCGAGTAGCTTCACGCACCTCCCCGAGAGCTCATGTCCCAATTGGAACCAGATGTTATCCACCACCTATGAGTAGTGTATATGAGAGAAAACTTTTCTCCTAGATGGTCCTCAGTCAGCAGCCAGTAGCCCCTTGCAACCACTCGATAGCTCGATGTACCATTATCTCTACCACCTGAGCCAACCATGTGGTCCCTTGCCCACTTGTTATGATTGTATGTTTGAAGGTGGGCCTCCTGACCTAGAAGGTATGACTTTTCATTGGTATAGTTGAGTAATTTTCCTTACTTGTCATGGGAACTTTGGGCCATGGATTGGTGGGGGGATTCGGTGGAAAGAGTGGGCTAGGTATGTACTCTTGTCTCCACTGCCTGATTTCGTGGTTAACCTTGTATTCTAGTCCCATGGGATTTCCTTTATTGGCCATTAGCTTTAGGGTTGGCACTACATGGGAAATCCCAATTTTGGTTGCGTGGTCCCACTTCTCGACACCACACCATATACATCACTCCCTTTGACTCATTTTAGCCCCATTCATCTCTTTTCCCATCCAAGTCCACATGTGTCCACTGGGTCCACATATGGTTAGCCTTCCCCCTGCCCTTGTCCACACCTTGGGTTGGGCCTGGAACGATGCCCGAAGGTTGATGTAGCTAAAAGAAAAGAAAAAGCATAGTTTGGCCACTCTCAACAAGAAATGTACCACAAAATGCAAAAGATGGTTGAGACATACAAATTTAGCACTTGGGCAAAAGCCAAACATGAGCTCTACCCCTTATCCATGGCTACCACCTTGGTTCCTATGGGCCCTAGATGAGCCCCCTCCATCGTAAAGGAACCCATGATCATCCCAACCCCTAGTGGGTGATGAATTGCCCATCTTTAGGGGGTATCTACTGTTATATACCACACAACATGCTCTCATCCCCTGGAGCCCTAAGCAGTTATGAAGAAAAATCAATCAAAGGCAAAAGGCATATGAAGAAGGGTGGAAAAACAAAGGTCGGGGTAATTCATGTTCCACGATTTTCTCTCTCCTACACTCATATACCCAGATGTGGGCTTCCCTTTATCATAGCTACCCTTACACCACAACATGTGGTCTGGATGATTCCCTTGATCCCCACTCTGTTTCATCACTTTATCATTTGCCACCTACCACTTGAGGGATGTACCTTGGACATGTCACTCCCTTTAAAGGATGAAACCACCTAATATGGTCCTTGGTTAACTCCCTTATTGAGCTCAGACACACTTGTACATGCCAAAACCCACTATAGAAGGCCATGTCACCATGAAGTACCCCATTGATTCCATGACCTATAAGTTTTTTTACTTGATTATTCTAATGATTTTTTGTATTGGAGGGCAAGGGGACGCATTGGATCTTATGCAGGATTGCAGATGGGTCCCCATTTGGGTCTTGGTCTCCCTATACGGGATCCTAGCCTTATAGAGGGCCACATTGGCACTTGTAGAGTGAACGTTGGGACCCATGGGCCTCCACCATAGCAGAGGGTACTTCATGGACCCCCAGTACCACTCATTGATTGCTCGTGTTCCACCTTTTGGATGAGGATGATGCACTTGGTTCACCATGCCCAGTCGGCTCTGTACTTGCACCAAATAGTGGGCAGATGTTCCAGGGTTTAGAGGATGTCTCTCGTTGCAGAGCGAGGGCTTACATCATCATCCTAGCCCTTACAAGTGGTCTACAGGCACTTTCGATCCACTTGGAGACCCATGAGGATGTCCTTGTGCCACTACACCCACTTGGGAGCACCACAAGTTCTTGTTTGGAAAACAAGGGGCCAACCCCTTGTCTACTATGTTGGGAGTCCATTTTCACAGCATGGCACCCCTTAGACTTCATTAGGCTTCATCAAAGACCCAACGACTCATTATGTTGATCATTCTGCCCTCTTGAGAGGCTTATCTTTATATTAATGAGCTATTTGGTAGGCTTGTCACCAAAAGTATTGTTATTATGCACATTATTTTATTTTAGGGGCATTATTAGTCCAAATTAAGCCATTCGAATTCATTAGAGATTGTATAAATAGATGAGAGGTGATTCATTATCTCATCATCACCTAGATTTGGGTCTTAGCAGCTCCTTGAGAATTTTGCATTCCCTTTTGGAGGAGGATTTTGGATGTTATGGATGAATTTTGATATTTGGATATCTCTCTCTTGTCTTGGAGCTTCATTATTGGCATAATTTGGTGATTGGATATAATCTTTTCTACATGTAAGTAATATTTTCATGTCTATTCTTGTTATTTGTTTTAATACATGAATGTTGTTGGGGTTTTTGCTATACTAGGTCTGAAATTTACTACTTTTCTTATGCGAAATTGTGGAAATTTAATCTTTTGTAATGTTGCATCATCTCATGTATCATGTATGAAAGAGTGAATGTTCCTAGAGATTGTTTCTATTGAACACATCTTGATAAGTCATAAATTATTGCAAATTGAAGTGTAAATTCTTCTAGCAGCTGCTCTCATGCCCTAATTGCCATGCAAAGTTGTCTAGAAGGCTCCTTGATTAGGTGTAGTTCCTCTAAATCATAAATTTCATCTTGATTTCATCTTCCCCAAGGGATAAGGCACTAATCCTTCCATAAGTGATCATTTTCAAAGAGAATTTCTCTCACCTTCCCCCCTTTTTCTAGGCGTAGCCTCCATAGGTCACCTAGGGCATCACTTTTCTCACGATTTAGCCATCAAAAGAATTTGATCTCTTTCCCACAACTACGTTGGTGTATCCTCTAGTGGCCTTCCAAATTTCACAAAATTTTGACGGTGGGATCTTGAGATATTTCAAGCCCTAACTCGAAGATCAATTTTTGTCCATGGTTTCCCATTGGCTAGTGACCTCATTGAGATCATAGCATTAAATCCTCAAAAGAAGATTCTTCCTTTGATCCTCTTCCCTTCCCTAATTAGGTCAAGTATATACTTGGTTGACCAACTCCATACCCTTGACCTAATTTTGGGTCCACTTGACCCTTTGTGGTTCCGCAACCTTTTGACTCCAATTCCACAAAGATCACTTACAAGCCAAGCATTCATAGGGCCTTTTGAGTCTAGAGGCTTCCTTGATAAGATATATTCTCAAACTCTAACCTCAAAGACCCTCTTAGCCCTTCCTAGAGAGCCTATCACCTTGCTTCTAAAGCAAGTAACCCATATCATTGAGTCTCTTTTGTGAATAGGCCTAGGAATCACCATATATTCTCGAGATTCCATCATATCGGGTCTCTCCCATTAGTGAAAGTCTGTAAAGAGCAGGGAGTCTTAGTTGAGGTGACAGTGGGCTATTGCTCCATCATTTCCATTGACCTAGTAGTTGCTCTATAGGATCCCCCTACTAATTTGAGCAGTAACAGTGACCATGACAATGATGCTGCTTTTGATGATGATGATTGATGAACTACCTACTACCTTGTAGTAGTTTTGTATTTGCCATTGGCATTGCTACTTACCCACATTTTCATTTTGATGACTTGAAGAGAAAACTGCAGTTTCTTGCCTTTCTCCTAATGGATCATTGATGAATCTGTCACAATTGTATTTGTATGCATAATGTTACATTTTACAACTTACAAATTTTAAATTTACAATGTAGAATCTAGATCTATGTTTGAATTTGTATCATGAATAAGAATTTGTGTAAGAAATATATAATATATATATATATATATAATATGTAACATGTACTGTTTATCCTATTGTGGGGGGTCTACATGTCCCCATGTCAGGTAACTTTGGTCCCACAGCAAATGCATGATTTCTGTATTTTGCATTAATGTGCACATTTATAGATATTGACAAGGTGTCATGTAAGCTATTTTACACAGCTCAATGCAGGACTATTGGAACTGCTAAACATCATTAGTGCTATATTGAAGTATCCATGTGTCAGATTGGTGAATGCCATTATAAATCGTATGGGTGACCTTAAGTAATCTAGCATTTACAAAAGCTGGTATTTGTTCAAAAGTAGCTAATCCACGTGCATATGCATTTTTATTTTCATTTACAGGTTAGCAGACCTGGGTGTATGAATGTGAAAAGAATTTTGCTTCATATGTAAATTACTATTCTTGAAGACAACTGAATCTCTGATTTCTGTTTTGCTAGGATAATGTTGTATTTGATGTTCGTAGAGCCCTCTATAAGACATTTGCAGCATTTGAAAATGATCTAGAAAAGGAAAATGGCCTCGAAAATCTAATAAATACCCAACTTGCTGCCTTACAAAGGGCTTTCAGAATATCCGATGACAGTGAAAGAAGGAAAACTTCTAGGAAGGTATTGAACCTTTATAGAATTGGGCGACTTGGTCATTACACATTAGATACAGTACCTGAAAATTTTCCATCGACATAAGGTCGTTTATATGATCATGAGATGCATCATTACCAAAGGTATCAATCTATTATTTACTGACTTACTCTGACTAGACAGACAAGAAATACGACAGTGCTATTGTAGAATGAAGAAAGCTGAGTATTAGAGCTTATTGTCACTAAGTATACTGTACTACGGCAATTCACAGGCAAGATTTTAGTAGATTCTCTGATAAAATATCATTGTTTATTTGCATACAATTGTTAGGGGGAATCTGTGTCTGTCAGCATTGTACCGTATTGCACCAATGTAAGAATATAATTTATGCCCTGTTGTGGTGGGCATCTCATCTGGAGACTATCATTAGATGTGGAGAATGTAACAGACTGACCTAGGTTATACCAACAGGTGTTCCAAAGAGTTGATGTATAGTGTAAATGGATCCAGCTTTGGCGTTGCGATTAGCATTCTTAAAGTACTTTGTAATAGAAGGAAAGTTACTAATAGAATTCAGTCTGCTCCTATGGGACAATAGGTTAATAGGCTGTCTAAAGGAGTTTATTGTAAAATATCATGAAGTCTTTTGACCATATTTTGTAACCTTCAGCACTCCGTTTTATAAAGATTCCAAACAAACTTTGGACATAGATTGATGGTGTCAGTTGAAGCAGATAATAAGCTCGGCATGTTAATTGGAGGCTCTGCAAAGGGGGATATTTATTTCGATTTGTAGAGGCTAAGCCCTGCTGCTTGCTATTTGTGACCTTATCGTGGCCATTTCAAAATTATCTTAGGTCGAAGCATGAATAATATAAATAGGGAAAATTAGAAAATGTCAAGGTAGAAGCATGAATATATAACTTGTCCAGAAATTTTCTCTATCTAAAAAAAGAAGAAAAGGCAAGCTTAATGATCCGTTTGAATTGTAATAGTTTGATGCCTGCATTTTGTGCTTCAGGATGTAAGTGCGCTGCAGCTATTATCTGGCAATTTTCTCTATGTGAAAAAAGAAGGGACAAGCTTAATGATCCGTTTGAATTGTAATAGTTTGATGCCTGCATTTTGTGCTTCAGGATGTAAGTGCATTGCAGCTATTATCTGGCTGTGGGATGATAAGTATTAAGGTGTTAAGAACCTAGTTCCTTTATAGATGACAGAACTAAGCTGCATGCATTGGGTCTTATAGGTCTTATTAGAAGCATACACGATATCTAAATGTTTAAATAGCCAAATGAAATGGGTGTTTCTTATTGCTTTTTTCCTCCCCTTTTGTCATGATAGAGTTTGTCCCTACAACATAGTATGGAGTCTACCTTGCCTTTTTCTTCTCCTTTTGTCATGATAGAGTTTGTCCCTACAACATAGTACAGGTTCTATCCATTTAGGTTCACCCTTATATCAGGCTTTTGATTTTGATCATTCTTTACTTTGTCTTGAATAGATTTTCTAACCACCCAATTGTTATTTTGTACTGTATTACTTGAAATTTTATTAACATACTTTGGTCACTCAAAGAGCACTAATATAGTTTTTTTCATTTCATTTTTCCAATCATAAATAAAAGTAAGGTTCTTGTTCCATTTTACATTCCAATAATGATTTTAACCTAGCATATTAACACAAGGCAAATGGTCTTAACCATCTAAGTTGGACACATGTCTTTTTAGTATTCCCCACTCATAGTATATGCTCATTCATGTACTTGAACAGTGAACTAAATAATTATTAAGTGATATATCAATTTTTACCTTTTTTTAATAAAACAATATTTTGAATATTAATATAAGCAATGTTCATATTTGGCATTTCATAAAAAGAGAGTGGAAGCAACCACAACAAGCTAATTTGAAACAAAGTAATACTTACTACAAAAATTGGTCAAGATCATACCGAATCCAAAACCGCCTCTTGGGCATGCAATAATGCAAAAAGCAATGTAGGTAGGAGAAAGCCATAAATAAAAATGGAGTTGAGTTTCTCTCAAATAACCAAAAGCACAAACATCAATAATCTAGGTTGATGCAATGTGACTTGCTTAAGGTGTTTGTAACATCCTTGGGAGTGGGTTTCCAATCATCATTCGTTGGCTCTAGTTTTGGGATGCTAGGCCCCTAGTCTTCATCACTCAATCTCCTAGAAGTTTCTTTTAAAAAAAGTGGAATGGGCAAACAACAAAAGTTTACCATTATGTTATTGCAACACAAGGTGCCCATTGTGGTACCCTTCTCTCCTATCATGAACATTACAACCTACTTTGTGGTTTGGGTTTGCATAACATTGCTAAGAGTCCTATAATAGGTTAAGGGTTGGAGAGTCAATGTGTAACCCCTTGTTCATTGTGTTAGTAGCAACCAACCCTTGCACCCCTATTCCAAAAAAAATCCTTATAAAGATGGTACAGGTGCACCACTTTCAATTATATCATTTAAACTTGCAAAATGAAGTGCTTATACAAATTGACACGTATTAAAGAGTTGGATAATTTTTTCATACATTATGCTTTATTAAAAATGCCATCATTTTGTTTCTTCAAAATGGGAAAGGGAAGTCCAATTCTTATTAGTTCCCACCATATTCAAGGCCACAAGAACCATCATCAAATCTCTATATTTTTATATTTCCATTATAATTAATGTGTCATGAGAGACCATCATGATTATGCACCAACCCTTAAATAAATCATATGATAATAGAGAACATAAAGTTCTAATAATTATTAGTAGAATAATATGTTTTTAACATGGTAGTATAATTCAATGTATGCAATAAGCACCTTCATAATTTTCTTACATATGCTAAACATATAAATATTGCAACTCTATTTGTTATGTGAAAGGGCCTATAATCTGCTTCTTTGTAGTGTTCAATATAACTTTCATATGCATTGTATGTGTGACTGCAACGAATAACTCATTTATGCAAACCTTGTTTCTTTCATGTCAATTGAGCAATTTACCATGGCCATTACTCTTAAGTAAATCCAAAATAAATCCCTAGAGCAAATGATGGTAGTAAGAGAAATCGACCTATATTTCATATATGAGTATTTTGTTAAGCCTCCTATATTTTATGGACTAGAGATTCAAAGAGACTACCTTGGATGAGGCCAACTTACGCATGTATTGAGAGCTTAGATGATCTTGCTCCAATGGATGATTAAGTGCATGGTGCTAGAAGTCACTTGTAACTAAGATTTGATTGTGTTCACATAAGTAGGAAGCTCTCTTTTGGTTTACCACTTGGATAGGTTTCAAGCTCATGGAATCTCAATTTCTAAATGAGAGAGTTCACCTTATATGATTTTTGCTAAGGAGATTGCTTTATGTCTTTCTCAAGGTACTTTAAAGAAATGATGTTAATGTTTTAAGATGCGCACTATGTCCTTTGTGGGCCCAATGGCATGTTTGTGTGTGTGTGTGTGTTTTAACTAAAAGAGTCAACTATTGGCCTTGATTGAATACATAAATAAAATGGGTGAATTAGTGTCGTTCCTTGAAGAAATGGCATTAGCTCACATATTCATACTATTTCAATAAAGAGTTAGTTCTACTTATATGCTCAAGTTCAAACCTTTAGAGGTTCTTTGACCACGTTGTGGGTTGTGGCCTTGTGGGCTCAATAGGGTATGCATGTGTAACTGGAAGAGATGGCTCTTGGCCTTGGTTGAAGGTAGTAGTACAAGGGGAGATTTGATATTGTTCCTTTAAGGGATGGCATTGACCTACGTGGTCCTACTATATTAATAATGTCATATCTCTACTCATATACTCATGTTCAAACCTTGGGGAGGTCATATAACCAACCTATGGGTTGTAGGCTATGTAGCCCTAGCATGGTGTTAGTGTGTGTGTCATTTGAAGTGCCAACTCTTGGCATCCACCGAAGGTAGCAATACAAAAAGGGTGAATTAGCATTGTTTTTTTAAGAAATGGTGTTGGCTCATTTGGCCGCATTGCTTTAGTAAAGGCATAGCTCTACTCATATACTTGTTGAAACCAAGGATGTCTTTTGACCAAGTTGTGAGTTATGGCCTTTGTGGACCCAATAATTGGAAGTGTCAACTCTTGGCCTTGATTGGTGATACAAATGGTGAATTGGTATTGTTCCTTTATGGGAGGGTGTCGCCATATGTGGTCATACTACTTTGATAAAGACATAATTCTACTCATACTTATATTCAAACCTAGGGAGGTATTTTGGCCAAATTGTGGCCTATCACTGTTGTGGGCCTAATGGGTTGTTAGTGTATGTGTAATTAGAAGAGCCAACTCTTGGCCTCAAGCACACACTTATGTAAGTCGTGATAATAAGTTACAACACATTAGGGTTATGATTAATGTAATTAAATTAACACAGGGCCATTGTTATGTGATAGTCCATGACATTCTACTTGTCACTTACCTTATGTAAATCATGAACAAATTACAATGCATCAATGTTATGATTAGTGCAATTAATGTGACATAGGCCCCCCATTGTGGCATAGTCCACCACACTCTACTAGACATGTAGTGCACAACAAAAATCACTACCGTTTAGGCAAGCACACTTCAAAATTCAATCCCCATGTCAATATGCCAAAACCCATGCCACACTATAGTTTCAAGTAATTTAGGTGCATGATGTATTGATATTTGAAATTAAATTGTGGGCCCCCTTCTTCAATGATCTCATCCTCCAATTTCATTCTTAGTGAGCATGCTTCCACATTGTGGGTATTGGATGGTATTGAGATAAATGCTTTTGTAACCATGGTAATTTTTTCATTTACATTGTTGATAATGAATTCATTTAGATGTATTCACATTCCATAATTTTTTAACTTAAATGTAGCTTATAGTCATATTTTCCTCTCAATGGTGTCGAAATACAAAACTTGTCTTCTAGGAGTCACGTTTGCATTATATTATATCAACCTTAGGTCATAAGGAAATCACACTTGCATCAAAAATTACGTCGTGTTGTGGGAAAGGTATGTTTAGTTGACCCACATTGTGTCATGTTAACATGAAAGTTGCATTGTGTAAGCTTCAAAATTATGATGTAAGGTACAATTGACATAATTTGGGATGAGCTCTTTGTTATAAATTTTAAAATTTATAACATAAATAAGAATCACCTCTAAATAGATAAGTGAGATGAATAGTTATGGAATGTGGTGGCATTAGACTTATAGACTTTCATCTTTTTCACCGCCACCACATCCCTTGTAAATGTGTTTTCACTACATGGAAATAGGGTTTAACAGAGTTCCTTCTCCCTTTTTCTGCTCTATCAAGGGTGGCAAAAAAGGTTTTTGCAAAAAAAAACTATTTTCATGTGCATTAATTGTCTAAGTGAACCTATGCAAAACAATGTAATGATGCATAGAAATCAATTGCCCACTGTGGTTCTAAAAAACTATTTTAATGTGCACCAATTATCTAAGTGAATCTATACAAAACAATGTAATGATGCATAGAAATCAACATCCCATTGTGATTCTAAAAAATTTACCTTAACCAATTTTCTTATTTTTCCATTCTTCAATGCTTTCCTCCCTTCAAAGCATTGATACTTATTTTCATTATACCCTTGCCTCAAAGTTTATTTCTTTTGAATTGTCAAATTTGGTCCCCATTCTCCATTTGCAACAAATTAGAAATCAACTTTAAAAAAACCTTCCAATCAATGTATTTTGCACATCCACAACCATGCCTTAAATTTCATTAAAACAAAACCTTCCAAGCATTTTTTGCACTTCCACAACCATGCCACTACTGCAAAAATAAATTGGGTAATCTTCTTGGTTATATCATCCTTCAAATTTTTATGGTCATTTTTTTTGCTTTTAGTGTAAATTTTGTTAATTTGTTCATTTTTGTAAACATTGACAATGAACATAAGAACAATTTTCATGCATTGTAGTTAGTGCATCTCTTTCTTAGGGAATGTGTTGCAATGAACTAGCACATCAAGCATTGAAAGTTGTGTTGCAAATAAAGCACCAAGCATGATGTGTCCAATAAAAGTAAACAATAAGAGCCATAATATTGCAATCAATTTGAATGGAAATGCACACTTCTTGGTGTGCCAATGTTAGTGTGTTATACCCTACATTGGCATTGATGAATCCAATCATTCTTAATGTGGCATGAAAACTAGCCATGTTTAATGTGGATTTGCAAGTGTGTTTATGCTATTGAGATACATTATTGTGCAAGAAATGTACCTCCCCACATGTCATTATTGTAGGAGAGAGAATGTACTATAAGAAAATTATTAAGTATGAGAAAAGTGATTTTAGAACAACTTGTTTTTGTGTATTAACATTTATTGAGTAATAAGAATTACAAAGATTAAAATGAATAGTTCATATCAAAGTGTGATGCCTAGCTCTAGTTTGGTGGAGACTAGGGTGTTGATGGGTATGTATTGTATATTGATTTTGGCTATGGTTCTTTTGTATTTTAGATGTATTAGTTTGGCTATTTGATATTGCATGTATTTCATATTATGAATAAGGTTTCTTGATATAGTTTTACATTCTTATGGATGTTTAACTAACATTATTAATGTTAAATTGATATTATGGAAAATTTATTGCTAATATAGAGGTTTTCCATTAAATTGACATTACATTGTAATTTGTTCACTAGAGGGGGGTGTCAATGATAGGAATGTTGAATGCATAAATAATATTTGAGTTTGTTCCCAAGACAGAGGAATGTTAGATATGGGTTTGCTCATGGAAAAATAAGACACATGTTTTTTTATACGAAGGTGGCATGCAGACTTCTAAAACAACTATTTTTTCCATGTAAATACAAATATATAACTAGCTAACTTACCAAACAAATAAAAACTTGTAACCTGTCAATTTTAATATATCATGCTTCTATTTAATTTGTACATACAGTATTGCACTTTCAATACAAATTATATAATTAATGTTCTAGTATTAGAAAGACATAATGAATAAATTTAAAATAAAAATCACAATTTTGTATGATGAATAATTAATTATGAATAGCACTTCACAATAAAATAATAATTAACAATGGATGACTAATCAATCACCATTAACATGAAAATTTCTAATAAGTTTGCATTGAGAATATAAATGCATTAATTACATATGATTGTAATTAAATACATTGTATTAGTTATTGTTGAAATTTGGGACAGCTTCGGGATGAATTTCCCAATGAGAAATCTAGTTACCCGAAAGAGAAGCCTAGCTACACTAAAGAGAATCCATCTTGCCCCAAAAGAGAATTCAAATTGATAAAAGGAAATTATTGTTTTTGGTATAATTTTGACGCGCCTTTCATTATTATTTGTTGTGACAAATTATTTGGGCAAACAATCATTAAGGCATGTGTTAAATATATTTAAATATTATTGAGAACAAATCAAGTGAGTCTTCATCAAGTCAGCTTCACTTAATGAGGGGTCATGTTGGCACACAAAGACACCCTTGGCTCCTCCAATGCATAATATAAATAAGAGGCCTTGGAGTTCATTCAAACACACACAACATCACATCTCATTCTCTTGATATAAAGTGTGTATTGTCTCTACAAGTCGTAGATGCAAGAGTATATGGTCTTTTTGTGAAGGGAAAGGGGTCAAGTTTGTGGAGAAATATTCATTGGTTGTAGGAGACTTCTTGTGCCCTAGTTAGGGCTATATCCAAGCTCATTATCACTATAATTTATGTCCCTAAACTTGTGGAACATCGCTTAAGTTTATTATGATGCAAATCTTGAGGTCAAGAGATTAAGGGTCTAGCAATGAAAACCCAAATGGAGCTCAAGAGGATGTATTTCTTCTAAAGATGACATTGACATATGGTTGATGATGTGGTGCCTCATGGCCAAAAGTAGGTGGGATCAAGAGGGAGTTGATAGCTTCCTTCAATCCTCAATCAAGATAAGTACTTTCAAAGCTTATGTTATTTCTTTATGACACTATTCTTGTTTTGATTTATCTTCTCAAACTATTATTTATTCTTCCTACATGAGTAATTGCCTTTGGAACATAAAATCAATTTCACACATACAGAGTTAATTACTCCTTCAAAAAAGTAACTTACAAGGAACCCTTAGGAAAAACAGCACCGCATGGTTAACGACCCTGAACTAAGCAAACAATCTACTGAGAGAGTATGGCTTATGGTATGGTTGTATAATTTGTACAAAATATTGCACTAATACATGTACGGCCTATCCATACAATTGTATAGATCCATATGAATATATGGAATTATTCCATATAATTATATGAAACTTCATGTTACCCAAAAACACTTCTTTCTTGTTTCCCTGCTCTCTCTCTCTCTCTCTCTCACACACACACACATGCTCAACTTGCTCACCTACCCAACTACACAATTGTGTGTGTGTGTCCTCTATCTTGACCTATCTTTATACTTTTAGTTAAGACCAAAACCCTTATCTATTTTTGAGTTTACTCATAGTCTAAGTTAGGCATGTATGAGCTACACTTTTTTAGGTTTAAAGTTGAATATAAAATTCCCAGTTTTTTTACTGAAGTGATTTACAAAAAATAACTATTTTTTTTAATTACTTTTCAAACTATCTTGAATTAGTTCTCGCGTGTTCACACTTAACCTAACCTATGTAGAAATTGTTGTCTGAACTATAATTCTCAACAAGGATCGTATTCTCAAAGTGCTCTATTCCCCTATAGATAATCAAGTTGCAAATATTTTCACAATTTGTTATAAAATTGAAGTTTTCCATAATTCTTAGGGATTTGTGAAGTTGTCATTAAATGAGGATAGGCTCTAATGCCTCCTTCCTTCTCGTATGTCACCTTTGTACATCCCCTAATCATATAGTTGTTCTCAAGAAAGGGATGTTAGAACATTCAGACACTTAAAGAGTTCATTAATATTGACTTGGTCTAATGTGTCATTATGTAAAGCTTGTTCCTTTAGTGTGTGTTTTAATTTATTTAACCCAATAATCACACTTGTATTCTAGAGATAAAGTGATATAATGATTCATATTCTCATTAATTCCAAAAGTTATTGCTATAAACGAAGTTTCTAGACATAAAGTGATATAATGATTCATTCATTAATTCCAATAGTTATTGCTATAAACAAAGTTTCCAATCAAACAAGAAGTATTTCCTCAAAACGAAAACTCTAGCCAAAAAATCATGAAAAAACAACCCAAAAATGAAAAGTGTTGATACTGCATCTAACATTTTTTTTCAAAGTAAATTTTCAACATTTTTTAAAAATGAAAGTAAAACCCAAAATTTTCTATGCAAAAAACACCCTGAAAACGAGATGCTGAAATAATTTTTTTTTGGTAAATTTTCAACATTTTTTAGCAATGGCATCAAAGATAAAATATCATGACTTCGAAAAACTTTAAAATTCCAATGATTTTAGACATGACATTAAAGATAAAATATTACATCTCAAAAAACCTTTAAAATTCCAACAATTAAGAAAAATTAGAACGATAGACAAAACCACGAAACATGTCAGAGAACACAACAAAAAGTTACCTCGAGAAACACATTTTGCCTCATTTCACCTCAAGGAAATATCCTCATTTCCTTACATCATATGAACCCAACAAATAACTCCATCACAACCTTCTAGTCTTTCAAGTTCTAGGGTAAACCTTACCATGATGTGTCCTCCAAAGGTTGGGCTCGTCTGCTTCTATTAATCATAGGACCACACCACCACCAGAGTGGTGAGGTAAGGCTTGATCCAGACTAGATCCTTTATTAGATGCCTTCCGATGACTCTTAGCACAGCCAGGGAGACTTGTACCAAAAAGCACCTCTATTCTTAAACATGTACCTGCTGACGACCATGCTCCTACTACGATATCCAAATGAGATTATATCGAGGATTGGGGTTCAACAATCCTTGAGATTAAACATCGACTATGCTCCTTGGATCGTGGGTGAAGAACATGACGAAACTACACAAGGAGTTAAGTGGTTATAAGGAACTTCAAGACATTCATTATAGCTATTCTTAGACTGGACAAAGGCCAAAAGAGAAATCGTTTTGGTTGATGGGAAGGCCTTTGATGGCAGGAAGATAGAAGATGTCGGGATTGAGGGGAGGGTTGGATAGCGAGCGGGATGCTATTTATAAATCAATGGCTTACCCTCAGGTCAAGGCAAGAAACCACTAAGTTAGCTTGCAATATATTACTTAGCTAAGATAGAGCTCACTACTGCAAACACACACAGAGAATATATATATATATATATATATATATATATATATATATATATATATATATAGCGTAGATAATATAATATCTAAAGTATATGCACCTAGGCACGTTATTAGATAACTTCATTTTTTTTAGCTTAAGCGCCTTGTTAGAGGTTTGCCTTTTCCGTCATCAATAGTTCATATCAAACTATTTAGATAAATGAAATTAACCTTCTTTATTTTCCTAACTACTCTATAATATATATGACTTAACTTCATATGTATTTAGGACTAGCTCTGCCTTTATCCTACCTCCTATAATTTGGTTTTGATTGGTTTTATGCTATCTCTATCTTTTTGGTTTATCTCATCACTAAGTACCTTTAACCGCGTGGCATGACCCACTACAAGGAACCAAACATGTAGCAAAGGCAAATTGAAATGGATAGACATGAACAACTACACGACCCTCCTAGGTTTGTAGCAAAGGCAAATTGAAATGGATAGACATGAACAACTACACGGCCCTCCTAGGTTTGATCCACACAAACCAAGGATACACCATCGCCCTAAAGACAACAGTTGATCACAATGCCTCTAGGAGGGGGAGATTTGGGCCACTTTAAGCCATTATCTTTTTTAGTTCAAGTTATCTCCAAGATCCATATTTTCGATGTAGCAGATTGCTTGTTGCAACATCATCCAGCTCGAATCTCTTTAGAATCATGGATCTCCCTTATCTATATAATAAGAGTTGAGCTTCAAACTCCAGCCAGTTGAACCAACTGCCTTAAATAAGAATCGAATAGGAAATAAGATTGGGAATTGGAATCTATATTCGTCACCTACTTTCTGTTATTCAAAAGGGCCAGTGCCTATATAGAATACAATAGGTAGTACAACCATTGCAAGATCGATCGTAAGTCTTAGCTAGTACTACCAAAGAATGAGTAGTAGTCGGCCTATTGAGTGAAGTGACTAGAAGTGAAAGGATGGGATAGAGGGGCCACCAATGTCGCAGGGGGTGATTGGTCAGACACCAACGAAACCTAAAACAAGGGCTAAAAGGGGGATTAAAGAACACAACTTTGCTTCAATGACTCAACCATATGCTTTAGCAACTTGGGCTCGACTTATCAATTGGGTAAGTAAATAAAAAATTATATTAAGATATATAATATAATATATATTATATATATATATATATATATATATATATATATATAAAAAAACATTTAAATAAACTCGGGCGCTAAGCATGGGTCGGTCGATTCTAGGAACGATTAAAAAAAAAATTATAAAAACGAAAACAAAAAACAACCCGCCTGAGGGATCGCGGGCTAGGACGGGGCAGTTGCATGCAGTGCCCCCCGCCCTGGCTCATGGCCCCTTGAGCACCTGGGCGGGTTGCTTTTTGTTTTTGTGGCTAATTCCCCCCTCCCAAGCACCCGAGGGGCCGCAATCCAAGGCAGGGTGGTGTTGTATGCAACCCCCCACCATGGCCTGCGACCCCTCAGGCACTTGGGCGAGGGGTGGGCAGTGGGTTTGGTTTTCTTTTTTAATTGTTTTTTTATATGTTTTTTATTTATTTTTTATGTTTTTTTTGTAAGTTTGGGTGGGACTACATCATTATCATGTCATATATATCACCCTAATCGAAGCGGGGAATTGACCTAGTGAGTTCAAGGAGTGACTTAACAGAGCACCCAATCACCGTTTATCCAAGACCCGTGGATATTATTTTAATGTTTTTTAATTAAATTTTTAAATTTTTATTTTTGTGCCTATATTCACTTTTTAAAAAAAATGGTATGTTTCAATTTCTTTCTCTTTTTTTAACTTGAAATTTTGTTTGAATCAATTTTATTTTTTTTGCCAAAAAAACAAATTTCATTGTATTTTGATATAATTTTCATAAGAATTGTTATTTTTCCAATTTTTTTTAGTCAATTTGTTCATAAAATAAATTATTTAACGTGTTATTTTAGTGAAAATGTCCCAAAATATGTATATTTTTAATTATATCTAGATGCATAATGTGTATTTTTGTCGAGTGCTTAAAATTATATTTTTTAGTGACAATTATTTTATATGTATTGGAGTATTAATTAACAATATATAGATATATAAAAAAATCTTAACCTCGAAATATTAATTTCATTATTTTTTTAAACTTTGCAACAAAAAACAAAAAATACAAGTTTGGAAAACCCTTAAAACATAAACCTCTTAGGACAAAAAAATATGGTTCAATAATCAAACATTTAAAAAAATATATGCATATTAAGACAACAAACAAACAAACAAACAAACAAAATTAAATTGTCAAAAATATGCCTACCAAAAAAAAAAACAAAATAATTTATGTTTTTCAAAGTCTACATGAAAATCACCAACATTTTAACAAAAATATTCATACTTAATATATCAAAAAATTTAAAGTGTCAAAAAAAAGGGTTGATGTTGTTTTAACATTTTTCAAATGGCATGAAAATCACACATTTAAAAAAAATGTGCATATGAAAATTTAAAGTCTCAAAAATATGCTCCAAAAAAACAAGGTGTATTTTGAATCAACACTTTTCAAAATCTGATGATTTTTTGCTACCTCTGAAAAGTGAGAATTCAGTTCAGTACCTGTTTGATAGGAAACTTTCTTTATAGATCAACGCCCAGTTGGTCCATGATCTCTCTTTAAAAAGCATGGAGGCTTATTTATATATAATCAATTGTAAGCCACTATGTAAATTATTTTCTTTTAAATTAATATATTTTCTCAAGTGGTCATGTTAGTTGGGATTGTACATTGTTTACCTCTTTGAATATTTTAACCATGTAATACATTGGTGCACTAATCTTTGATTTGTTTTAGTGAGTAGTTATCTTAAGGTATTTGACCTATGTGAATACACAATGCAAAGCACATTGCCAAGAGCTCATTTGAAATGGTTAACATTTATCTTCACTTCTCAATTTCATTTGTAATAACAAAAACATTAGGTCATAAAACCAATATCTTTCATTTCTATACTTCCTTACTATCTTGGATTTTCCCCTCGATTCATGCGCTACCTTCATTATTTTAATATTCCCTTAATTATTGGTCATGAGCACAAATGACCATTTGTGTTTAATCTTGTCATCCCTCATCTCCTAAGCAACTCCATAATCTCTATTAAATGCATATGACATTTCCATGTGATCTCCAAACAATCCTCAAGAGAAACAATGAGCAAAATGCATCAAATTAGGGTTTTACATTTCATCTTTGGGATGAATGGCACACTATGATTGGATAATGTCGTTGTGGATATCCTTTTCATTGAATTCTTTGTATTTTTAACTTTCCAATGAACTCTCAGACACCTCGTTTGGCCAATGGCAACTTGAGATGTAGCCAATGGGTAATAATCCTAATCTATGTCATTGTAGTTTTACTACATGATAATTTTACAACCCAAATATTGCACCCATGCCAAGTCACCATTTGAATCCAATTGACCCTCCTCTTGTCTCCAAAGCCATGTGGCATTCTAAAGTGAACATAACACTTACCTATGAAGGATAGTTCCATCAATTCTCATTAGCCCAATCCATTCTCAAAATCACATTCGAAGGATAGTTCCAACTACTCTTGTAATGTCCTTGACAACCAGTCAGGCAACATTATTTAGACCAGTATTGCTCAAGAATAATTAAATTAATTGTGGAAGCATAAATAGTCAAAATAGTCTTTATCTTGTTCTTAGCAAATAACATTTATAAAATGCAGTACTACATGTCATATAAGCAATTCATAGCCATAGCAGAAATAATAAAACATACACAACAAATGTACAAACAATTGTGCAATAACCAATCCAAAGCACCATACACAATATAAATTTAACCAATTTGCCAACATAATAGCCAGAATACCTACATTGGGGTTTTAACATAAGATCATAACTTGAACAATGCATACAAATAAATGTATGGTACGAAAGACATGGCTTAGCAGATTACCAATTAGCTACAAGCATTTAAGTACAAAGCCATCAATAAACACATGATTAACAGTACGAATGCCATATGAATAAAATGCATGGCGGAAAATTCATAAACTCAAGCCTCGGCTAGGGTTTACATTCGTATATATTTCACATAAATAAATCCATGGCATTCAAATATGACGATTTCCTCAAAATAGGGTTTTTAACTAAAATGCATAATGTATGTAAAAATTACATAGAAAGAGGTCATGGGAGATGGTACTTATCTGTATTAAAGAGCTGATTGGTTGTGGGATCTCCACGTAACACCCAGCCATAGACTTGGTTATTCATAAGCTCAACCACCGAGTCACCCCTGAGTTGGGACAATAACTCCAAAGGCAACAGTAATTGAAAGTATCCACACATCCATGGCCAAGGTGTCAACCCAATAGTCACATTGTTTCGGGCTCCAGGCACCCTCCAAGCTAATTTCCAAGGTGCCAACCCAACAGTCATGCTGCTCCAGGGCTCCACGCATCCTCCATGCCATAAATTGACATTGATTTCCCACTAGAACTCCATGGCCGCCAAGCCATAAATAAGGTCAACAAACCCTCGAAGAACCAAGCTCTCGGAGCCAGCATTGGGGCTCACATCATAAACATGATGCATTCGTACAGCATGGTTAACTTAATAACTGTGCCTTGGCTAGTCCAAAGTCCAACCTCGTGACTCATAGGCCATCAGTCAGTCTCAGGGTCCACCCTAGAACTCACTAACTAATTCCCCCTCCAGCCATCCATGGTTGAGTGCATGAATTTGTAGGCAAACATAACCTTTTATGACTGCATGGCTTAACTAGTCAAGTGGCACTCATTGGAGCCCTGTGGGCCCCAGGGCGTACTTTTCATCTTGAGTTGCGCCCCCATACTCTTTCCTTGGAGTGGGCTCCACATTCAGCCTTATTTTATTATTATTATTATATTTTATTACAGTAATTATAATTTAGGCTCTAAGACCTCCCAAGAACACTAGCCCCATAATATATTTAACTTTGTTACATGAGCACATTGACCTCATAATATCATTCTCGCTGACCAGCCTAAATAATAATAATTTAATTACATTATGAATGATAGTGGTATAAATCCCCCCCCCCCCCCCCCCCCCCCCCCCTTATTTTATGCATTGTCCTGAGTGCAATGATATATCCACAATCTAGCTTTGTTGATGAAAAATGACTTGAGCTCCCCCTTTGTAGTTGCAAGTCAATGTCCTTGTACATGATTTCATCCTAGAGAATCCTCCACAAGTTCGGTACCAACCACACACCAGCAGGATCTAGAGGTCCATGCCCCATGTTGTTGCACATGCACTTTTAGCACCACCAACATTACATCTAGAGGACATCAAAAATAGAATTAACATCAACAAAAAAAAATTAACCTTGATTTATATACACATGTTCTTAATTTTCAGAAAGGACAACATCCCTAACATGCACACAAACTTTCAACTAAATATGCAACATAATTTGCAATTTTCCTATAATGTGGCAATGATAAAAATTCATGCCATGTTGCCATTGTTGTGTCTCAACCAAGAAGTAATGTTCCTGCATGCCAACATTGTATACCATCAATGTATACAATTTCTATATTTACTCTTGGATATAACCACCTTTCAATCTTACTTAATACTATTGTTACATATGATTCCTACATGCAATTAACAGTGAACCTACTCAACTGACATAATTGCAGTAGATATTTTCCTATAACCTGATTTCCGAAATATCTACAATCTGTTAAAACCATTTCGAGCTTCTCTTTGCTCTAATTCTTGGCGTTTTTCCTCTCCAAATCCTTATTAAGTTGGTTATTTTCTTCATGGTGGTGATTAATCAAAGCTTGAACTTCTAGTCAAACTTTAATCAAATATGTTGCCAAATCTACTCCAAAACTTGTTATGACTTATGACATGACCCTACCACAGCTTGTCATTAATTTTGTCATACACTTGCATGGTCCTATGACCTGTCAAGACATGTTTGAAGGCTTGTCATAATCTACATACAAAACCTGTCATGGCCATGTCAAAGGTTTGTCTTAACCTCTAACATATTTGTTACCATCCCATGATAATATCTATCATAACCATGTATATCTTATTGTAACACTTTGTACAAAACCTGATGTTGACCTACAACAACATGTGACCAGTTCATCAGCTATAACATGTGTATATGTTATACCCCTATCACCTACCTATGAGATCATGTGACATCTGGGTAGTACCTATGATTAATCAGGCACAAGGCCTATTAAACCAATACAAACATGTTATAATTCGTTAAGGCCTCGTCATCCTCCTGCAACAAAATCTACCTACATTCACCACATAAGGCAACTACATTCAATTCAGGGTAGCCCCACTATTTGTTGTTTCTGTATGCAATTTATGTAATGTTTTGTCACAATCTTGTATATGAACTTGCTTCGCATCCATGTTGTTGCTTTTTCAATACTTGTCTTATGTCAATGCACAACTTTACTTAATTTACTACATAACACCAAATTGCATTCTGATGGGTACATTTACCGGAACCAATCTTAATTTTTGTGACAATTAACAATAATTCACTATCCATGAAACCAATAATAAATACACAAATATTATTTTCATACAAATTCAATTCATATATCATACATCCCAATATACAAGAATAATCTATGTAGTTGAATTGATACGTATCTTGTAAGAGTCGATAGAATGTTCACTCCATGGCTATTTGAGTCATAAACCAAAGCCACCAAGGATCTTGGAGAAACCAAGCTCTAAAACCAAGATGCATTGTTTGGTGTGATTAATTGAATAATCGCACCTCAGTCGGTTACAGAGCCCAACCCCGGGACTCGCCAACTACTCAGCCAGATCTAGAGTCCAAGCTTGGGGACTCCCTAGCTGATCAGTGTCCAAGACTGAATAGCTTAATAATTGAATGATCTACTGAATCACTCACTTCCTTGAGACGCTCTAGGGTCTTAGCACATACCTAGAATAATGAGTAAATAGACAAGCATTTATAGTCATGTTTATACAAAAAGTATGGTATTCCTAAGAATTCCAATTCATAATTTATGCACATATATACATAATATAATATTAGGCAACCAACACTTATATGCAAGAGTTGATATGATTTTAGCTTCATGGGCATCTACTTGCCCATTGTCGGGTACATAGTACCCAACAACGGCTAGGGTACCAAATCCCTAACGGCCTCCAAACTGCCACTTCTTCGAGCCTCCAAGTACCCTTTAGACCTTTGAATATTTCTCTTTGCATTCCATGCACACTAGATCATCCTCTCTAGTTGCACTTGTCCTTCCAAGTTCAAGCATCCATTTCACTAACTAACAATCCCTCGGGTGATCCATTTTGCCAAGGCCTTCATAAGAGACAAGAGCGCATACCAAAAAGGAATTTGATGCATATGGTTTTTGTCCTTAACAAAGGCATGATCAACAACACAACAACCATAATCAGCGTCCAAACATATATTACGTTGATACTACAACAAACTGTTATCAAACATCACGCAATCATCAAACATATGCTCATAGACCATGCACATATGTGCATATACAACACACAAGTCTATATATATATACCATATTCTATTTCTAGGTTCGTCATCATTTTCTATTAGTCATTAACTTTCCATTGATTATTTACTATACCCAAGCGGAAGATTTTTCCCTCCAGAGGTTGGGCCTACTAAACATGATTTTCACTACTCATATTTCCTGAAACTTTTGTTGTAATTCCTCATAAAAGTATGCATATATATTTTTATTAACCTATAATTGATCCCTCTATTCTTCATTGGTGCCCAACTACACCAATAATAACACCTTACCATGGTTTAAATTAAAAGAAAAACATAATCGTCTATGGAACCCCACATATCCATGTTATAACAATATGTGTTTATTGTTTAAATAAATAATAGACAAGGCCTGCTACTCGCATCTCCATGTCACAGTGAACCCACACGTCAAATATTATACCCTCATTGTAATATGTATGAACATAACCTTATACGACACGATTGGCTCCCACCATCACAATCTATAAATGCATATGGGTCCTTTCCCTACGTATATGCCTCACATAAAAAAACGAGCCCATATAAAATTTGTGATGTGTGTGTGTGCGCTATACATAGATTGTAATGTTCCCCACTCTGCAGACAACTTCTCTGTAAGAGAATTATTAGAGATTTATATTTTGAAGCATTTTAAGCTTACTTAAAATCCAAAGATGAATCTCTCCAAAAAAAATCAAATTGTTGAGGTCAATTCCAGTGAGCATGCCATTGTGGCATACAATTCCATACCACAATGTTGGACAATCATTTAAATCCACTAGTTTTTCATTTCAAGAGTTAAGTATATAACCAAAAAGGAGCCTTCTGGACTCCTTTCATGAATTCAAGAAGTGCCAATGTATCCTTAAAATGTGTTTGGGTTGTAACAAATCCAATGGAAAGAGCAAGATTTGTTATTGTTAGGAGTGTAACAAACTTCATTGTAATTATTTCCTCATATACCAAAGGCATCTTTGCTTCCAAAACCCTGCAAAATGAGCTTCTCGTTTAAGCAATGAGGAATTCAATGCAATGAAGCTCTTTGTTCATCTTTTCCAAATAATGCACTGGATGCTTCAAGGTAATGCTAATCATCACTATGGAATGTGCACCACATACATCAAAGTAATCTAGTGCCACAACTCATCAAAAATTTCAACGCAACCTAGCCAAAACTAGGAAGTGATTCCCTTTTGGACCTATGGATTGGCTCAACAAATTGTCCCTGGGATATAGATAGCATAAGGTATGCTAGCTAGGTCTCCATGTAAATTGGCTAGAACATCATTATAGACAATCACAAGAACATTAACCGAGCCCAATACTTACTCTACACGCTCTGGATCATTTTCCAAGCCAAACTCTTCATGCAAGCATCTAGACTAAACACCCTGATTTCAAAATACCACAATACCTACCAACTGAAATTGAACCCTGATTTCAAAATACCACAATACCTACCAACTGAAATTGACTACATTCACTTGCCCAAATCCATCCTCACCATGGATCTATTACACGTTGAGAGCTATATAAGAAAACAGTCAATGTGCCTATATCAATGTTTTTGCACTATTGAGTAATACATCACCTATGAAGGTAACCAGTGAAAAGGAAAACTTATAGAAATCGATGTACAACCACCCTCTTGAATATTTCAAATGTTTGAAATTCTTTGGCGCTCAGATGGGCATTTGGTTGTCTTTCTTCAATCACATTTGCATTGGCTAAAGCATAAACGTTACCCCACCGATGACACATTCATACCCAACAAATCCTTCTCTTACGAGTCCAAAGCCAAAATATATATCTTGAAAACCTTAAATAAAACCCATTTCAAGCAAATCTTTACCATAAATCCCTTTTTTTCCTTTTTTCGGTTTTTTTAAATAACATTGAAATTCCATTATTTCACAAGCTTCGGCAATGAAAATCTCAGTACTTGGGGTTGATCAAATACCCGAGTATAAGTCCCACAAAGCGCTTGGATCATATGCTTTGAAGCCTTAAATAAAACTCATTTAAACTACATTTCTTGAACTTGAAAATCACTTCATATTCTTCAACATTTGTCTGTTTTAACAACCTCCCTTGACAACGCAAATACTCCAGCTGACCAAATATTATTTGAAGTACACGTCGTGAACTTCAAAATATATACTTTCTTCGGAATTTATCCATTCCAAGATGCAAATCTTTTAAAGGATCAAATATCACTTACAGCACATCGTTGTAGCTCGTGAATATCTACTCTAACTTGCAACACAGTTTTGTAGCTTAAAAATAACTATTCTGAATCCTTAATGAAACTCATTTATATGGAAGGTTCTAAAAATTAGAGCAGATCCAAACTCTTTAAAAAAAATTCAATTCCAATAGCTTACCCGTGCAAATTTTTTAGGTGGTGAAAACCACTTACAGCACGGCTCATTGTTCACTTTGTCTTCACTGAAAATCTCTTTATTTAGGTGGTGAAAACCACTTACAGCACTGCTCATTGGTCACTTTGTCTTCACTGAAAATCTCTTTAAAAGAAAAGGTAAAAATAAATTATTTATAGGGTTCTGGATAGATTGTGAAATCACAGTTAAATTTCTCATTTTAATCAGAGTGAGTGATACATTAGACCTAATAAAGATCAAGATTCTGATTTCAATACATTTCTATCCTATTTTAGTGAAATTATACCGAAAAACTTTAAAAAATCTCACTCACCAAAAAACAACTCTATAACTTTATATTAAAAATTCTACACGGATGAGATAAACTCTGGTTTCTCTAAGCTGTATCGGATTGATCGTAAGGTGGTTTTAGGGAACTTCTCTTCGTTCGATACCGAATATAGTGATGCCACGTCAATTCTAGAGTGGGCCAGCTCAACCCATCGGATCGCTGGACCTCCATTAACCTGCATGCGTTGCTGCATCTAATACGTTGCCTCCATTGTCGATCTCCTTGCAGCTCGATCAAAGACCCTCGGCAATGGAGTCTACATCCTCTACATGGACTGTGGTTCCCCCTAATGATATCTCTCAGTGTCGTGGCCTCTAACCTACACTCTGGGAGCGGCTTACAATTCCTGGTTCATCATTCTACCACGACGTCAACTTCATAGCCCGTTCCGCAGCCTGTGGCTCGACGTCACCCGTGGTAATGGTCTGTGACCTTAAAATTGTTCCTGCTTCCTCCGATGGCAGCGACACCGTTTTGCACAGGATCACGTCATCGCTTTTATATTTTTTATAGGTATAATATTTAATATTTATTTATAAAGTCAAGGTTAATTTTATAGGTGAGTGTGATGTGTAACTTTGTTTATCTGTTATCAAATTTGAAGAACCTTAAAAAAAACACTTAAATAATATAACTACGTGAACAATTTACACATAGATGCCTTTAAACTCATGTTAATTTAAAATTCTATATTATATATACATTTCAATTAATTAAAATATTCCTTAATCAAGTTTTTTATAAAATTTATGTCTACATAAAATGTATTAATTTTCCTTTTATATAAATATAAATATAAATATAAATGTATATAACTCAATGGTTAAATATTGATATTATATTGTATATACGTATATAACTCAATGGCCTAAATGTAACGATTTCTTCCTAAGATGTAACCAGATTTACTTCAGTGGCAAGGATTTGATTTTTCTATGTAAATTTTAAGAAATTTCACTGGTGTAATTTTTTAAATTTTAACTTAAATAAATGTAAATATTACTAAATGTATTTTTGTATTTGCTCTTAAAAAATAGCAAGAATTTTGTTATTTCTGTTATATGTTTTCTTCTCAAGTACTTGACGATCAATTTGTGATTTTTGGCCTAGTTCAGACTCAGTGTTGAAATTGGGCTCTGGTACCACTAGTAATGCCCAATTTTTTGCCTAGTGACTCAGTGTTGAAACTGGGCTCTGATACCACTTGTAATGCGCTCTGATACCACTTGTAATGCCCCTCTGATACCACTTGTAATGCCCCTAATGTTTCTGACACCTAATCGAGCAATATTATTTAGACCAATGTTGCTCAATAATAGTTAAATTAATTGTGGAACCATAAATAGTCAAATTTGGCATAGTATTTATAGTCAAGAAACACAATTTAGACCAATACCAATACTGCTCAATAATAGTTAAATTAATTATGGAAACATAAATAGTCAAATTTGGCATAGGTACCCTTTTTTTGAGGTAGCAAAGAATAATCTGATTTTGATTTATAATGCACATTTTTTTAACATATTTTGGACACTTCAAATATTATTATGTATCAATTATGAACAATTTTTTAAAATGTTAGTGATTTTCATATTGATCATAATGCACATTTTTTTAACATATTTTGGACACTTCAAATATTATTATGTATCAATTATGAACAATTTTTTAAAATGTTAGTGATTTTCATATTGATTTTGAAAAATGTTAATGCAACATCAACTTTTTTAGAAAGCTTATTTTTAACACTTTAAATATGTAGATAAAAAATTTTAAATATTGGTGATTTTCATGCAGATTTTCAAAAACATTAGCATTTTTTAATGCTTATTTTTTACACTTTAAATTTGTTTATGTCCTAAATATAAACAATTATTTTTAAACGTTGATTATTTAACCATTTTTCAAGTTGTCTTATTCTTCTTCTTATTTTACGGCGTAAATTGTTTGTTTTTTAAAGATTTTGCAAATATGTGTTTTTTTTGTTTTTCTTTGCAATATTTTTTATAATGAGATTTTTATTTTTTTGCAAGGTTTAAAACAAAATAATAACATTAATTATTTGTATGTTAAGCTTTTTTATATATTTATACTATAGTTAATCATAGAAAATAATAATTTTAAACTGTGAACAAAAAAATATACATTTTTGCAAATAGGTAATTAAAAAAAATGTATTTCGGACCATTATCATTAACAAATAACATGTTAAATAAATATTTTTATGTAAAAATGGAATAAAACATAGTTGGGGAAAAAAATTAAAAAAAAAAAAAAAAAAATTGATTTTGATAAAATTTAAATAAAAAAATGTCAAAAAAATAAAACATACCATTAAAATAAAAATAAATATATAAATATAAACAAAAATAAAAACATATATATATTAAAAAACTAAAATAAAATAAATACATTAAAACAGTTTTTTGAAAAAAAAATAAAAAAAACAGTTTTTTGAAAAATAAAAAAACATTACAAAAAATTAATTGAAAAAAAAAAAAAAAAACAATTAAAATAAAACTAAAAAACAATATTGAAAAAAATTGATTTAAAATAAATTTTAAAAAAAATAAATAAAATAAAAAAAATCTCGGGATGGGGCAAATTGGATTATGGGAATCATATTTACCTTGCCCAAGTTGCAACTCCACCTCACCCAAGCTCGTTGCCGACAAGCCCTGAGCAGGGCAAATCTAATTCTCGGAATCGAATTTGCCCCACCCAGGTCCCAAGCCACGAGCCTAGCCTAGGTGCGGGAGAATTTCACGCAACACCCTTGCCAGGGGGCCATGTGGTTGTGGGCTTGGGCGGGGGAGAGCTACACACAGCGTGCCCCACCCAAGGACCATGGGGCCGCAATTTTTACTTTATTTTTAATATTTTTTTAATTTTAAATTTTATTTATTTTTTTAATGATTTTTTAATTGTTTTAATTTGATTTAATGTTTTTTAATTCTTTTAATATTTTTTTTATTTTACTTAATATATTATATTTATTTTAATATTTTGTATATTATTTTTTATTATGTATTATTATTATTATTATTTATATATTTTGTTTTTTTTATTTTATTTTATTTTTTTGTTTTTTCTTTACATTTTATTATATTTGATTTTTTTATTATTATATTTGATTTTTTTTTTGTCTTTTTATGTTTTTTGTTTTTTATATATATTTTTATATTTCTTTTGTTTTTTATATGTTTTAATATATTTTTTATTTACTTATTATTACTTTTAGACTTTTTATGTTTTTTTTCTTATTCTTTTGTGTTATTATTTTTTCGACTTTGTGTTTTTTTTGTTTTTTTCAATGTTTTAATTTTTTTTTTCTTTTGTATTTTCATTTTTATTTTTTTCTACAAAGTTTGTGCCGATCTTTGACTAACAAACCAAGGCTGCCCACTATGTCTCTATTTGATAGTTGAGTTTAAAGTTTTCGTTATAATGGTTCGAGTCTGCCCCACAATGTGTCAATTTCATGGTTGGTCTTTTTCATTACAATGAATCAAGTTCACCTATGCTGCGAGTCAATTTGATAGTTGATTTTTAAATTTTTGTTACAGTATGTCTAGGTGTCTTATGCTAAAATTTTAAAATCATTAAACTTTTAGCATTTAAAAAAGAAATTTTTTTTGGTATAATGATTATTTCATTTCGGTGTTCATTTTTTAGATTTTTAGTTGTAAAAAATTTTTCATAATGTCATGGTTATAATATGTTGAAAGCTTAAGGTTTTATGTAGTTATGATCTTTGATTTGAATTTCATGGTTGAAAATTTGTCAAAACTTTAAGGTTTTTCTTAATCATGATATTCTATCTTTAACACTATGGTTGGAAATTGTTGAAATTTTAAAAATTTTCAAAGACGTGATATTTTATCTTTAATGTCATATCTAAAAATCGTTGGAATTTTAAGGTTTTTCGGAGTCATAATATTTTATTTTTTAACGTCATTGCTAAAAAATGTTGAAATTTTATCTTGAAAAAAATGTTATTCCAGCATCAAACACTTTTCATATTCAGAGTATTTTTTGCACAAAAAAAATTGGTTTTTATTGGCTTTTATTGTCATTTTTAAAAAATGTTGAAAATTTACCCTGAATTTTAAAATATATATATATATATTATTCCAGCATCCACATTTTTTGTTTTCAGTTTGTTTTTCATGTTTTTTTTGGTGTTTTGGCTAGAGTTTTCGGTTTGAGTTTAAAATTCTAGTTTGATAATTTATATTGTTATATCCATAGCAGAAATAATAAAACATACACATCAAATGTACAAATAGTTGTGTAATTCCTAATCCATAGCACCATACGCAATATAGTTTAATTGATTTGCCAACATAATAGCCAGAATCCCCCAGATGTGAGTGTTAATTAAGGTGATTATGATGATGACTACGACGGGCGGGGCGGCCACATGGCCCTCTACAACCATCCGAAGATCAACTTGAATGATATTCATGGCACCTCACAGGCGGCATTTAATGCCTTCTCCAGTCGAGGCGAGGCCATTACTTGCATAACCATGGAGCCGAAGAACATTCCAATCATTTTGCCCTTGTTTCACTGTGCTTTCCCTCCGCATGCGAGAAAGCTGACTGAGCGAACTAGCACTAGGAGCAGATGCTGGATTGTGTGTTGTCTTGACTCGGGTAATGGCTTCCACCACTCCCATACAAACCTCTGTAATTCGGCTCTTATCCCCCAGCACTTTGTAACCTCTGCGCAAATTTCTTCTGTCAACTCTTCTTTTGGCCCCCCTGACTCTTTAACTGCTCCTATTTCCACCATGGTCTGCCACCGTATGCGTAGCCAATGCGATGGCACGCGAGATGAAAGCTCTTGCTCCCCTGCTTTGCATAGCCATAATTCGGCTTCCCCTGCCTCCTTTGCTAAAAATCCCTGCCAAAATAGTCTTGTAGGTCAGTTTCCGAATACCAGAAGTGGTAGAAGCAGAGCCTGCCTCTACTACGCAAGACACGAAGAAGCAGCGGTACGCACTGCAACCTTTCCTCTGCCTCCGCATTAGGTCCCTCACACGACGCAGTTTCGGTTCCGTAGCTCTTTGAATTCCCCGATGATTGTTGCCACCGTCTCCATCTCCATTATTAAAGAGACTGAGTAGCACATTCCCATGACCATTTCCATGGAGGAGACGCACAGAGCTGGCCCAAGCTAGAACAGGGGCAACAATGACGAGTAGGAAGGTAATGGAGGTCAGAATAGAAGGCATGGGAAAGCCATTGCTAGCAGCTCGCATGATGAATTGGGCGTTCAAAGTGACATGCGGGCCATGGAAAGTCTCTGGAGGACACGTCGAGCCCGTCGGTTGAGGCTGGAAGCAGGCAGGGAGGACATCAGGGTGCGGGACGTGGCAAGGTGGACAACCTGGATGACTGGGCGTGTCCAATTGTGGGGGAACCTACTCCGGATGACCTTGTGACGCGTGTCACATCTACGAGGTGGCATTTCTTTTAGTTCTTGGTTTAGTTCTATCTTGTTTATGTATCTTCAGGGTAATCTGGTGGTTGGTTGGTCCAATCAGGACAAATTGTTGCTTTTTGGGTGGTTTTTGATGTTGGTTTTGATCGGTTGGTCTCATCAAGAAAATTGTGGGTTAAATCTGGTTGTCTTTTGGACATTTTTTCTTTGCACTGGTTTCCCCTTTGTTGGGGCAGTGTCAAACAATTTTCATGGTTGCGTGTTGATTAAAGCCGAGTCTCTTTGTGGCCAGGAAACTCTATAACTACTTTTTGTATTATATCAATAGATTAACCTTACTTAGAAGAAAAAAAACATAATAGCCAGAATCCTTGCACTGGGGTTTTAACATCAAATCATAAATTGAACAAGGCATACAAACACATGTATAGTACAAAATAAATTGCTCAGCAGATTACCAATTAGCTACAAGCATTTAAGCACAGATCCATCAATACACGTGATTAACAGTGCTAACAGCGTATGAATAAAATGCACAATGGAATACTCATAAGCTCAAACCCCAACTAGGGTTTATAGTCATATATATTTCATATAAATAAATCCATGGCATTCAAATACAGCAATTTCCATAAAGATGTCATGTGATAAGGGTTCTAATTCGTATTAAAGAGTTGACTCGTTACAGGCTCTCCAAATTCCACCTAGCCATAGATCTGGTTGTTCATAAGCTCAACCATCGTGTCAACCCTAAGTTGGGACTGCAATTCCAAAGGCAACAGTAACCAAAAGTATCCACACATCCATAGCCAAGGTGCCAACCCATCAAACACACTACTCTAGGGCTCTAAGGACCCTCCAAGCTAATTTCTAAGGTGTCAACCCAACAATCATGCTACTCCAAGGCTCCAGGGATCCTCCAAACCATACTCTGGCATCGCATTCCCACCATAATTCCATGTCTACCAAGCCATAGATAGGGTCAACAAACCCTCCGAGCACCAAGCTCCTAGAGCCAGCATTAGGGTTCACATCATAAATAGTATGCATCCATGCGGCATGGTTAACTTTAACCGTGCCTTGATCAGTCCAAAGTCCAACCCCATGACTCATAGGTTATCAGTGAGTCTCAGAGTCCACCCTGAACTCCCTAATTAACTCCCCTTCCAACCATCCCTAGTTGAGTGCATGAATTTGCAAGCAAACATAACCTTTTTATAATTACACGGCCTTAACTAGCCAACTGGCACTCATTAGAGCTCTGTGGGCCCCAAGGCACACTTTTCACCAAAAGAACACAAGTGTTTCCTTTTCCTATGGAGTTGTGCCCCCTTACTCTTTATGTGGAGTGGGCTCCACAACTAGTCTTATTTTATTATTATTATTATATGTTAATACAGTGTTTACAATTCAGACTCTAAGGTCTCACAACCTTCACAAAATTATAAAATATCCAGGAACATTGGCCCCACAATATATTTAACTTCATTACATGGGCACGTCAGCCTCATAATATCATTCTAGTGCACCATCGTAAATAAAAATATTTAATTATAGTATAAATGGCAAGGGTATTACAACTACCTTCAACTCAGTAAGGGTACTACAACTCCCTTCAACTCAGCAAGGGTACTACAACTCCCTTCAACTCAACCATTTCTCGAAATGGTATTCTATAAGTGTGGACCATTTTAATAGTCTTGGAATGTTCTCCCATGCTTTGCTTTGGGTGTGAACAAGTTTCTACTTTATTTTGTTTTAGCTTATTAGGATTCATTGAAAACAAATTAAGCAACCTCTCCAAATTTTTCTCTTTACGCATAATTTTTTTCGAATTGTATCGCATTGGTGGTAATGTCATTGATGGGGGAGTGAAAGTGTGCATTAGAGGAAATTTCAATTTAAAAGTGGCTTCCCAAGGAAAATTAATAAAATAATAAAATAAAATTGTGAATTTTAGAGGGAAAATAAGAAAACTATTTTTTATTGTATTTTTTGTTTATCTCCTTATAGGTTTACCCAAATTTCAAGTGTAGACTCACATTGGATGCGGAAATAAATTCCACCCCCAACAAATACCCATTATGCATACTTTGAAAAGACCCACATTAATAATAAAAATGAAAATACATCAAAAAAAATGTGCTCACATGTTTTTTTAATGTATCTTCAATTTTTATCAATGTGTTCACACATTTTTTTTATGTATTTTTAATTTTTACCAATGTGTTCTCATGTTTTTTTAATGTATTTTCAATTTTTATCAATGTGAGTCTTTTCAGAAGTATGCATAATGGGTACTCATTGGATGTGCAATTTAATTCCGCATCCAATGAGTGTTTACACTTGAAATTTGAATAAACCTATAAGGAGATCAACCCAAAACACAATTTAAGAAGAAAGACAAAAAAAAATGTTTTAATTTTTTCCCTCCAAAATATTTATATGTATTTCTTTTTACATTTAAAAGATTTTAATTGGTTTACATATCATGACATGGAAATTACATGGAATTTCATGGGCATTTTTAGGCTAAAATTTCCTCTAATGCATGTGCACACCAATACAAATGCATATCTCACAACACCACCAACCACACTCTTGGAGGTTGAGATATGCATATAACAAAAATACACGCCTCCACCTATAACACAATGAATGATGGGCACAAACAAATGCACATCTAACACCCCAACCATCAAGCCTCTCAAGGGATAAGGTGGGCATATAAACAAGTGCACACCCTACTCAAGGGGTGAAACGAACATGTAACATAACTACAAACCTAACAATACATACATGTGCATTTCCACACCAACACAAAATGTATGTCACACACCCACCATCCACACTCATGGAAAGTGAGATGTGCATGTAACATACATCGAGGGTGAGGTGTGCACATAACATTATCCCTATGCAATTGTGTTACATACACATCTAACCCCCTAGAAGGGTGTGTGTAGGGGTCGAGGTGTGTATTTGTGCAGCTACACTACACAAAGCTAGAGATTGCATTTGTGGTACATGCACACCTCAACCCCTCTTATGGAGGTGAGATGTGCATGTAACATACATCGAGGGTGAGGTGTGCACATAACATTATCCCTATGCAATTGTGTTACATACACATCTAACCCCCTAGAAGGGTGTGTGTAGGGGTCGAGGTGTGTATTTGTGTAGCTACACTACATAAAGCTAGAGATTGCATTTGTGGTACATGCACACCTCAACCCCTCTTATGGAGGTGTATGTAAGGCCTTTTGATTTCCCTTGATATATGCTCAACAACAATGGCAAGAGATGAAGACTCCACAACTTAGGCACTTCATCACATGAACAAGGCAAGATGCATTGCATGGGAAAGGTATTCACCTAAGTGGAATATGTGGTTATGAGAGGTGTTTGTTGCAAGTTCAGTGAACTGCTAGAGTTGCCATCATCAAGTGCCAAAGCCTTGGTGAAAGGTCCTCAAACAAGGCATTAGAAGTTGAAGATGAGCGGAGGTAGTGTTGTGACGTGGTTGCAAGTAGGCAATGAGTAGAGGTGGGGTGGTTCATTGGGTGGAATGCTACAACAAATCAAACATGGTGAGATGCCATAGTTGGGTGCATCTTGGATGTGCATTTAGTGGAAGCATTTGGTGGTTGCAACAGTTGCATAGTATATAGCTTGTAAGATGAAGACAAGTATGTGAAGTGTGACTTGCCACCAAGTAGCATGGCTACCTTTTTTGGACCAACAAAAGAACAATGTAACATTTTGTGGATCCTTGAAAAAGTTGAAAAAAGAGGCAAGTGGAAAACTTGATCCTATGGTATTCAAGTGGGCAATGATCAATGGTGGAAGTTTGCAAGGGAGTTGAATGACAAAGGCAGACTTGGTGCATTGCAAGGTAAAGCATTGAAATGAAGAGGACGACATTCAAAGTAAACAATAAGGTTGTTCATTGAAGGCTCACTCACTTGAATGTAACCAAGAATGCACCAAGTAGGGTTGCAAGTGTTGCAAGGGTAATTCTACAAAAGTGTGGCCACAAGTTCAAAAGTGACTTGTGTTATTTGTATGTACGTAGAGTCATCGAGGTTGGCAAGAAGTACCATTATAAAGACTCAATTGCATCATCTTCTAATAATAATTTACATCATTTGCTTAGGCATTGCTCATATGTTGATATCTTATAGTTGAATTGCTATTTAAATAGTTGAGTTTAGATCCTTGGCTTAGGCAATGCTTATATGTTGATATGTTACAGTAAATTGCTATTTAAATAGTTAAGTGACATAGCTCAACCTATGAGGGTTGCCAAGACCAAGACCAAAACCAAGCTTCTTGCTTTGGAGAAGATAGTGGAATTGTCGGTTGAAGCAACTAAAGGCAATTTGAACAAGCGGACAAATGCATCACTAACACAAGTCTTTAGAACAGAGATTAACCCAACTTGGCCAAACCTAAAGCAACAACATTGTTAATTATCATAAGACAAGAATTTTGTGTTCAAACATAGCAATGTTGTCAATGAACCTAGATTAAAGGTTTAATATAGTGGAGGACCCATTGAATTGTGTAGTAATGAAGGTGTGCAACCAAGAAAACTAAATCAAAGGTCATTTCTAGTGGAAGTGGATTGGCCAACCCCATGAGAATTAAGATTGAGGCACCATAACTTTATGATGGCTTGCGATGCAATGTCATTGGGGAACTTTTATTGGGATGTTGACAAGTGCTTGGAGTAGAGGAGCAATAACTCTGATGAGACCAAGATGAATGCTACTATGATGTTTTTCATGGACAAAACAAAGTTCTAGACGAGAAATAGAGAGAGGACTTGGCAACTAGGAGAGGCATTGTGAAGATTGAGAATTGTCCAAAGATGAAAGAAACTTTGACAAATTAGTTTTCACCAAAAATCAAAAATTGATTGCAAGGACTATGTTGACATCTCTAGGCACTTGGGCAAGGTTTGTCTTCAAGTCTAATTCTCGATATCAAAGTTGTCGTTAATGAGGACTATTATAGCAAACAAGTAGATCAACCTTAAGCCAAGAGTATGACAAAGCTTAGAAGTAGGTGAGGACAATTTATGAGAGGAGCAACATAGAAAACTTAAAAAGAAAGGCAAGGGAAAGCCTAATCCCTCTAGACACGCTAGCAACATGGAGGTTAAGCACACAAATGGTGATAAGTACAATATTGGTGGTAAGGTTGTTATTTGTTAGATGTGTGTTGAGGAGCATTATGCTAAGAATTTTCCATTGAAAATGAGGGTGAGTGCAAACCAATGATCAATGGGTGTGTTGCAAGTTTTGTGCACCTTGGGAATGGTAAGTTTAAGGCAAGTCAACAACGACTATACCAAGATTAGGTTCATTCAAGCAAAATTGAATGGTAAGTTGATTGTGGCAATGATTCTCAATGGTGCAACATGCAACTCTATGTAAAAGTGGTTTTTACCATTGACTAGCAATTAGAACCCCTGTAGTGCACGTTCAAAGCAATAAACTCGATTGCCAACAAGGTTGTTGATTTGACTAAAGTTAACTTGCAGCGTGGTCATTGGAGTGGAACTAATAGTTTCACAATGGTTCCAATGGAAAAACTTAAGTTATTCTTGGGCATGAGTTTGTGATGATGATGTAGGGGGACACCAATGCCTCATGTTGATAGTTTGATGATTTTTTATGATCCCAAACTTCATGTCCTTCCAACACTGAGAATGTCAATGGGGATGAGACGATTGCAAGAATCACTACCATGAGCACAATTGCAAGGACCCATCATGTGTAGAAAAACCTTACGAAAAAGAAGATGGAGGTTTGAAGGAGGCCAAGAAAACTTTGGATGGAGGTCATGGGAAACCTTTAGTGGAGTATGGCACATTCAAAACATTGGAGAAAAGGTTTACTATGTTAGAAGTCATAGTAAACACCGCAATTTGTATGATATCCAAAGTAGCATATGCTTGTTTGGAAAAAAAAGGTAATGTTGACCTAGGTAGAAGACAGAATGCATTAGAGCAAATATATGGAACTTTCGACCAATTCTCTTTGAACTTGGTAGGAAATGAGAACAAAGAGGAGGATGACACCATGTCTTAGTATGAGATAGTTGATAGGGAAATGATGCATGGGTCCCCCAGCATATAACTATACTTAGCAAGATGATGCCAGGGTTACCCAGCATATACTCACAGTATGCAAGAATCTGCATAACACAACTGTCCCAGGTATTTGACTCTACAATGGAGTCAAATCTTCAAACTATAATTGGTTAAGGCCCTTTATAAGTTCCTTTGTTATCGGAACTTAAACCACCCCGCCGAACCTTTCCATCGGGAATCAAAACCCTTCATATACATTCACATAAGACTTCATTAAAGCCTTCCTCATTAAATCCTTCTCTCGAGAATTTACACCCCTCATTAACCCTTTAATACATTGTTTGTATATGTTTCAAAGTATAAAACTTTCTACCAACCCTGTCACTTATTAAACCATTTCAAAGGGAAAATTACACAAAATAAGCCTTTTCCGCTTTTAGTACGGCCTCAGCACAAACCTTGAGGCTAAGCCCCATGCAATCGCCCATCACTCCCATCGAAAATATATACCTACCTCATCACCCATTATTCTTTCGACATGCGACTATCAGGACACCTATATATATAGGTTTTAGTCCTAAAAGACTCGAGCCATCACTTTATTGAACATAAAGGAATTTCATTACAATTTCGTTGCGCGCATGTATTCCGTTCTTTAAAATATATAGATCTGAATCTGTATATCGTCGGGTCCGCTCATCATTGGACTCTCCGTTGCACCATTCCTTCGAACTCCGACAAGCAATCACCCCGACCTCCGATTGGCTCTATCGCTATCGGCTATCACTCTCCAACCACCCATGAGTTCTTCCGCTTTAAACCTCCAATTACCCGATCGCCGATCAATCTATCGGCGATATCACCACATCGCTCGCCGGAGTATCGCTATTTCTGTTGTCGTCGTCCCTTGGCACCTCCAACTTTTGATTGCGATTTCAATCGTGGCCGTTGATCACCCAGATCCAACAGTGGTTGAGCGCTAACTCTTCACACTTCTCTATCCGTCCCTTTACTTAGTTTTTTTCCTCATTTTCTTCAATCTTTTGTAGGGTTTGGGTTTCCAAAGGGTTCTAGTCCTCATTGTTTCTACTGCGCCACTCTCTTCTGGGTCAACTCCTCATACTCCCTTGATCGCTATCACTTCAAAGCAATTCTTGATCCTCCAAATGGATTCAACAATCCGTTACAATTCCCTTGGAATCGTTCTTCTCCTTTGTGTGTTCGTCTAAACTCTGCCTGCAACCTATTACAGAACCTACGAGTTGACACAGAAATCAATTATTCACTCGATTCATGCATATGACACTCATAATAGAATTCCTTCTCTGTATATAACATAAAATAATTGATTACAATTGAGACTCAGTCTCTCACACAAGCCTGATTTCTACTAATCGTGGCCTCCTCTGAGTCTGCCCGTAGGCTTACATATATTTATATGGAAAAATTGGATCAAATCACTGTGAAGGATCCGATCACATCCTTTCCTTAAATCACTCAACTAAAGCCCTAAAGCTCGCTACATATGTAGCAGTTTTACATTTAATAAGTCTCCTCGAGACTTTTATCCATTCCATCTTTTTCTCCATTTAATGCCTAAAAACTCTGTCTCGCTCCTAGAATCATGAACTGTTCTAAGAGTCCTAATTGACTTTAGGCTCTTTTGTTATTATTGCCACTCATGTCCTCATTTATTCGAAGGTACTTACAATTTCCGCTTACATATCTAATTAAATCATTTAAAGGCCTAAATATTACATTGACTTGAGACTTAAGAAACTAATTTCCCTAAACACATGACCCCCAATGTCTAATAATTACAAAGATTTCCTCTTGGGTTGAATGCTCCTGCATCAAGAAACAACATGTTCATTGGAGGAACTTGGGCATGTATAATGTTAAGGAGTCCTAGAGATTATAAAACACTTGGTTGAATGTGAATGTGAGATCAATGCAACATACTGCTCTCAATGTGTTTAAGCAAGAGATATGGAGTTTTCGAATACGTCTCATCTAACTTGGGTAATGCTAGAGAACGTTATGGAGACTCCCAAGAAGGGATAATTTCCAACATTGTTATACACAATGGCACTATGGCAACTTGCCAAGCTCTTTTCACTAAACAAATTTGAAAACAACTCACTACTTGGGGAAGATTTTTGAGAGCAAAGGCACATGTAGGTGCCCACTTTGGTGTGGAGTTAATCACAAATGCAAGAAGCACTTGCCTTTATTGAAAAAAATAGAGGATCTAGAGCAATGAATGGTAGAACCAAGGGCAAGACAATTGCTTTTGCGGCACACAATTGTGTACTCCTCCAAGAGATTTGGGAAAGAGTTAGACTATCTATTACTTTTTCAAAAGCATAAGGTTCCAAAGTGCACTAAGACATGGGCTATTAAAATCAAAGGTAGTTGCAAAAAGATTTAGCAATGTGAAGCAGTTGAAGAGTTCAATACCAAATGGATGATGAGTCTAAGCAACATAGTCAACATGGGCATAGAAGTTTATGGATGTGGTGTTAGGGAGGATTAAAGGCCTTTTATTTTCCCATGGAAAAGTTAGACACCTTACCCTAATCCACTCTCAAAGGCAATGACAAGGTGGATTAAAGCCACCTACAACATCGACACTCAACCCATTTAGCCACATGAACAAATCAAGACACATCGCATGATCAAGATGCATCACTTGCGCGAGGCACTCACTTAGAGTGAAACAAGTGGTGTCAAGGTGTGTTTGTTGGAGGTTTAATGTAACACTAAAGTTGTAATGGAATAGTGTTAAAGCCTTGGTGAAAAGCATGTTAGAGTTAGACAAAGAAGACATCAAATGTCGAAGACAAGTGAAGTTAAAGGCAACAATGAGACGTGCTCGCAAGTTATAAGCAATGAGCAAAGAAAGAGCAATTCAGTAGGTGGCATGCCATAGTGAAGTTTGCATCATCAAACCCATTGTTTGACACATCTTGGACGATGGGCAATTCATTAGGTGGCATGCCATTTGCATCATCAAACCCATCAATTGACACATCTTGGGTGAGCATTTTGTAATTGTTGGGCACTCCAGTCCTCTTATGAAGAAGACAAAGTAAACTATGCCCTACCACCAAGTGGCATGGCCTCATTCTTGGATTGACTAGTATAAGAGTGCAATGTTTTGTAGAATCCTAAACATTTGGAAAGTTTTAGTGTTACAAGCAATACGAGTTCATGGAAAAAGAGGAATGTTGCTACCAAGTTGTCATTTATAAAAGAGCAACCCATCTATTGGATAAGATAAGAAGTTGGCACAAAATTATTTTTATAGGATGTCTAGATTGAAGGCACATTGCAAGGAGAAGAGTAGTCCTAACAATGTGGTCACGTTGTAAAGAGATGCCTTAATTGCTTTGGGCATGAAAACATCACAGAAGTTGCAAGGTGGATGACTTGGGCATTGAAGTGTAGCACACACCTCTGCCTTGAGAAATAGTTATAACCAACACCCTCATCATGGGAGCAATCAAGGTCAGTGGTCCACATGGAGACATGAAAGGTTGATGACTTGGAGAGTTGAGTCATTCAGGAAAAGGCATGCAAGGATTGAAGAGTGTATCATTAAATTTAGAGTGAACCTGATCATGCAACTTTGGCACTATTCAAGAAACCAAAGGGTCCAAACATAGCATATGAAGAAAGGAATGGCAAATTTAATCCTTATGCAAAACTAAAGTTAGATAAGTCTTGAAGTGGAGAGCATTGAGTGGTAGAAGTCTACAACAGAGATAGACAACCAAGGCAAAGTTGGCACATCATAGGGCAGAGCATTTCAACAAAGACGCAAGCATTCAACATGAACAAGAAGCTCACTCATTGAAGACTCACTCATTTGAAGAAGATGAACATGGCAGAAGCCAAGCTTGCAAGTGTTGTAAAATGTTAAAGTGGCAGAGTTTTTAGTGACTTGCACTATTCACAGATGTAGAGTCTAAGGCAAAGTTGGCACATCATAGGGCAGAGCATTTCAACAAAGACGCAAGCATTCAACATGAACAAGAAGCTCACTCATTGAAGACTCACTCATTTGAAGAAGATGAACATGGCAGAAGCCAAGCTTGCAAGTGTTGTAAAATGTTAAAGTGGCTAGAAGTTTATTAGTGACTTGCACTATTCACATGTATGTAGAGTCTTGACAATTGGCTAGGCTCAACTTTGTAAACACTTGGTTGTATCATTTTCTAATAAAAGTTTAGATGTTTTGTGCACTGCCCATGGGTTGATGTGTGATGGTTGTGTTGCCATTTAAATGGTGAAGCGCTGAACATTGATCAATTAAGATGTTTTGGAAAGGCATGGTTGTTCACAACCTTACAAATTTGTTTGGTTGTATAGCTGCTAACTAAACTTAGGCAACTTAGGGTTGGGTCCTATATGAAACCCTAGTTGTGCTGCAATCAACCTAGGGTGACCAAACCATTAAAGACTATTGTAAACTAGTGTCACATATCTCAAAGTTACACAGTGAAAAATAATATAGAAGATTGTAAGGTCATGATAGTGTGCATTTGTCATGCACACCTCATCCATGGGAGGTTATAAGTGTAAGGGATGTGTCTTTGTGCAAATGTCAAAGGGTTGGTTATATGGGAACATAATTTACATTGTGCAATACAACTCAAATGCACACACTACCACCCTTTGTGTTGCATAACACCACAAATGCACACCTCACATTGGACTGCCCTTTGTGATGCACACAACACAAATTCACACTTTGCCCAAAACCCCACAAATGTGCAATTTGTTCTTGCCCTTGCCCCACAACACCACTAATGCACACCTTCCCCTCTGAGGTTTGTTGTGCAGTTGTGGTGTCGTGGGCCCCCATTGCCACTTAGACACACATTGTGATGCACAACAACAAAAATTCACACCTCACCTACATCTCAACAAATGCACATTTTCCCTGACTAAAACACCACAAATGCATAACTCACCCTAGACAAGCGAAGTGTGCATTTGGTTTTGCGGTGAGATGTGAATTTGTGTTTGATGCACAAGGTGGTCTAGGCAAGGTGTGTAATTGCATCGTGAATTAGTGTTGTTGGGGACAACGTGTAAAGTGTGCATTTGTGGTGTCATGGGCGAAGTGTGCAGTTGCGGACCCCATACCACCTTTTGTGATACACAACATCACAAATGCACATGTCACTCAAATGAGCAAGCTATGCATTTGTGGTTTTGTGATAGGTGTGAAGTTGTGATTGATGCACATGATGATCTAGGGCAAGGTGTGTATTTGCATTTCAGACAAGTGTGAATTGAAGTTGTGCATTACAGAGGGTGGTCCAAGGTGCGACATTTGTGGTCGCTTGGGCAAAGTGTGCATTTTGGTATTTTGTGGGCCCTGTACCAGTGTTATGATGCACAACACCACAAACACACACCTCACCCTAGTGGGCAAGCTTTGCATTTGTGTTGTGTTACCTTCCCTAAGAGGGTGGGGCCCAAGAGTGGAGCGCATGTGTAATGTCAATGTGCATCTAACTAAAATGGTTATGCAACACAAATATATATCTTCCAAAAGTAATAACAAAATGGTTATGCAACACAAATATATATCTTCCAAAAGTAATAACAAACAAATACACTGGAACAAACTCTTAGGAATGATCCATTAAAATGCATTCTAAACATCGACCATCTAACAAAATTTTATTCAAAACATCATTGAAAGCAAAAACAATTTAGTAACTCAATGCCATTGGTTAAAGCAACAAAATTAGCAGCTTCTATGCCATGAATGATCTGAATTTTATGTATAAGTTCATCTTAAAAAGCAAAGGCCCTTTTCCTAGGATCCTTACCTTTCGCCTTGGTTTTTTTACAAGCAAGGAATATACAAAAAGATTTGTAAGATCTTAATCCAATATATATGTTCTCCCATATATTATAAAACTAAACCATCAAACTATATAAATGAAAGCAACAAACAGCAAGGAAACCGGTCTTATAACACAGGAGACCCGGCTTCAAAACCCCAAGCAGGTGCGGATGAGCCCATATGTAAAATCCTGGGTGACTTTGGTGGTACGGATATGACCCTCATAGAACCACAGGTTTACGCGCCTCTTAGGAGGGCATCTTTTTTTTCAGGAGAAAAAAGCCAGCAATACTTTATATTGAGTCAATATAAAAACTTTAAAATGTACAGATATTGATCCACCGATCAGCTGGCCATGGGCGCAGATGCATCTGTATTAGTCCTATATAGATATCAGCATCATTAGACAAAACATACAAAACATGTTAGGCATGAAATTGTGTATAGATAAACAAAATAGCGTATGTGTAGAGAAGCTTATGCCAAAAAAAATTTATAAAAAAATTTCTCCTTCTCATATATATATATATATATAATGAAAAAAATGAAGATAAAAGTATATGTGATCTCATCTCGAATTTCTTAACTACCAAGGGGCAAAACAAATCGGGCCGTAAACTTCTTAAACCTCAATGCTAAATCAATGCTATTTACTTGAGCACCAGTCGAACAAACATGACACTATCTCCTCTACATAAAAAACTACAAAATAAAATCACCCACATCTTATTATTTTATTTTCTGAGATGGATCAAAAATATATAATGAAAACAAGCACTAAAACTTCAGCGTCATTGAAAAAGGGTCGACGAATGTCCCTCTCGTGGAGACTATTTTACACTCTTCTCCTGCAAGCATCAACATGCTACAAACTCAGAAGGAGCTGTCTAGGCCCCCCGCTATAAATTACATTACCCATCGTGGACCTTAAAAGGTCCCCACAACCTGCTACACATTTTTGAAAGCAGGGATGGCATAAAACAATATAATGCCATACAAATAATGCTGACCAAAGAACTGACTTATGCACTGAAAACTAGTTACAGTTAGAAACGGGATTTTACACTTTCGGTGCATAAATATAGATCTTTGGAGCACCAATGGCCAAAATTATCTGACCTGTCAAACCATCCAAATCCTATCACAAATCGTCATTGATATTTGCTAGAAGTCTGGCTGGCATATTTTTTACACGGGCCGGCATGTCAGATGTTAACACCGATGAGACAGGCAACTTTGAAGGCATTCTGGATTCTGTATGTTTTGGGGTAATCGACATCTTGTTCATAGAAAATTCAAACGAGTCAAAATCTTCATCCTCACTTTGGCCTTCTGGAAATCCTTTATTTAATCCACTGTTTCCTTCATCGTCAGAAGTAAAATCTTCCGAATAACTATACCTCTCTAACTCATCATCCGAAGACTCGGCACCTTCTTCAACAATCATAGTGTCTTCAAAATCATCATCCTCAACTGGAGTCTGAACCATTGACCAAAAAGTAAAATTTGGTCTGATAAATCTGAAAATAAGTGTCTCACAGTTAGAAAAAAATATTTAGTAACTACTATTCACATTCAATATCAAGAAAAAGACATTAAAAGATACCTGTCTGAGCGTTTCAGTAAATATGGGTCAAATGGAAAGAACATGTCGAGTCTCTCAACACCCCCAAAGGCCTTGGATTCCTCTGTTTCAATTATGTTCTTTGAACTTGTGAAGCCTAAAACGTCAAATAGATGAACTGCTTTAACCTGCCTTAGAAATTCTTCTACGACTGATGGCAAACAAATCTGTCAAGCACAAAATGTCTTTGGTAATAGATCCCACTGAAAATCTACTTTGGATCAAGGACTAAACAACATATATCTTCAGTTCACTATTCTTTATTCACATACCTTTAAGGGATTCAACTTGTGCTCAATAATCTTTTTCAGTGGTAACTTCTCTAACAGTAATCTCTGTTCAGGATCATCTATAAGCGACTTCATTCGGAAGCAAAGTATATACATGACAGCCTGAAATTCAAGTTCCACAAAACCCAGAATATCAAGCATTAGGGACAGTTAATCAAGTCAATGTACAACTGGAAACCTTGAAGCAATCAAATATGACTGGAAAACAACATATCTTCTATGATTTGAAATAATTAGTAGTAGTACATCTAAAAGACATCAAACCAGCATATCATAAAAATAATTTCTCCAAAGATGATCTCATATGTTAAACATAATAACATTTCCCTACTGTAACAACACTCCATGGACATATTTGATTTGAATCATGCTGGTAAAATCAATTTTGACAACATTTATATTTGTAGACTCCCTGCTCTGTAACTTACCTTGCCATGAACTAGTTTTCAATTAAGCTACTTTTCTGATTATGCGACAAAATGCAATTTACCTTGTTTTCGATTAGTTAATTTTCTGACTATACAACAACAAAATGAGATTTACCTGACATGCTGAATAGAATACCCCATGCATTCCTGGATTCACAGGCTTCCTCTCCTCATTATGATTATACGAGTATTGCAAGCACCAATCCACCAACCTGAAAGAATTGCATATCTACATGGAATTAAAAACTCATATATGACAATACGGATTAACAAACAAACAAACAAACAAAAAACTACAGTTTACAAACCTTCTTAATGATGCAGAAACAACAGATAAAGGTAGGTATTTAGCACGAGACAAATAACTAGATAGGTAAGCAGCTGCAGTCATCCTGCAAAAGAAAAGCAAAAGTTGTAGAATGTTTAAAATGATAGAAGACTGCATATAATGAAAAGTAACAACTATTTAACCAGCAAGATCAGAGTCTGGACACAATAATAAATGTCATATAGCCCATTGATATCTATCTGAACCTCACCGTAATTGACATCAGATTTAACTATAACTACATATGGAATGTACGAAATATTGAAGCAGCAAAGATCACAGTCAGTAAAAGTAACATAGCTGACTGACATCTGATGAATTACAAAAATATCCAAGACAAATTTACACTAGATTTTACAACCATAAAATAAAACAGATGGAGGGGCCAACAGAATGAAATAAGAACATTTCGCTTAAACTTGAGAAGGTTCCCTGTAGTTGGTAGCAACCTCATCCTAAAATAATACGCTAGTATGAGGTTGCTATGATTACATAGACTGAGCAAGACTAAAAGACTAACATTTCTTTCCATATTCGTACACAATTGTGAAAAAAATGTTACTGGTTTTAAATAATAATTTACAGCACAATGCCATTAAAAGCCCAGCGTCCATACAAATCGATAAAATGGCAAGAACCTTTTAGCTAGACCTAGGATTATGCAGGACCATCAAGATGATTTTGACAATACCCCATTATAGAGTTATCGAGCAGACGAATCCAGTTCAGAGATGAATTGCAGCATGTATTGGTGGAGGCTGAGCAATGATGAGGTGTGTCTTAGAACAGTCCTGTGCATTTCTTCCTTGGATAATTGAGTGGTTGAAATGCATATTGAAAATCCCAATGCACATATTAAAGGATGACAAGCATAATAAACATTTGGCATATATATTCGGGTATCAACATTTGTTCTTTCTACTTGGCATGCAATTGTTTACCATTGTCAAAAGGTCAAGTCACATTTTTATATGAGCATGTGGGGTAAGGTAGAGCAAATGTCTGAATATCTGATGAGAGCAAATTGAAGTTATCCAGATATGAGAACACTTGGAACCTGTCTCAAGATTCACCAAACTTCAACCATGAGGTTCGAAATTCAGCAAACCTATAAAAAAAATTGAAGTTCATCGAACGTCATCGAACCTCATGGTCGTTGACCAAGTCTACAGCTCCAGCTTATAAGCTTGTGTCACAGCTCAAGCTCGTAATCTATCCTTGCAGTTTCCAAGTCCATGATAACATTTTTTATGTTTACTAATACTGATTTCTTACTATTTTAAGTTATATTTCATTTTAAAGTTAACATAGAAAATATATATAGAGACAAACCTAATGGTGAGCCTCATTCAAATCTCATCAAAACTTTCAAAATTGAACTGAACCTAATCATTATTGAACCCGAACTCGAACCCAAACCGTGTGACTTAGCCTAGAACCACTGGCAAAAGACAGATTGGTATAGCTTCAACAGGTGTAAGTAACAGAAAGCATAAACAGATCAGGGAGCTTCATAATCAAGGACAAGGCCTGAGAGCATGTGTAAAGCTGCCATGGCATTTGGCCTGACAGCATGAAGTTGTGGCCTTGGGTTGGCAAAATTTGCTTATAGAGGTAGATTAATAAAAATAGCTGTGTCATAATCAGTGTTTTAAAAACCAGTAACAGGTCAAACTGGCCAGTTCATTAGCCAACCGGGTCAAACCGGCAGAAAAACTGGGTTTAACCCACATCTCTTGGCCAAAAAAACACATAAACCAGTGCTAACCAACCAGTTTATGGCCAATCCGGCCGGTTACTTCCTAAACCGGCCAGTTCACTGCCAATGCCACGGAGGACCCACACAACGCAGTTTAGGAAAGTTCCAAGGTCTTTTGGAGGGAAAATAAGGGTTGTTTCCCTCCAAAAACACCCTCTCTGAGCCTTTAAAAGGCGTTCACCCCCCTCATTTGCCTCACACATCTCATTTGGAGTTTTTGTGAATTTGATTGGAAGCTTTGAGAGTGTTGAGTTTTCGCTGGAGTAGTGGAACAACAGAGAGTTTGAGCTAAGTAGTAGTCAGCATGCCTCCAAAAGCCAATGATACTGCATGGGCTCATTGTAATATGATTGATGGCAAAATGATCTGCAAATATTGCCAAAAATCTATCGGATGGGGTATTAACAAGTTCAAGCAACATTTGGCTGGGATAGGAGGCCATGTAAAGCCATGTGGAGCACCAAATGAATTAATAGATTAAGGCAGAAACCTTCAGAAGTTTGAGACTCAAGTCACTGAACCAATAGAGAAGTTTATGACTCAAGCAGTTGCAAAGTTTGGGAGTCGAGACAGAACCAACTGAATTTGATCATGATGACTCATGAGAAGTTTCAAGTGATAATGCTGATCATCACTATTATCATATATGTAAACTTATAGTAGGCCAGTGGCCCCATAGTTTGTAGGCTTTGTTTTTGCACTCTAGAGGCCATTTAGAGCCTCATTGATTATATATTTTGTCAGTGATATATATTGCACTTGGTGCCATTTTGATATATTCACCTTTACATGGTGTATATATGGACAAACTTTGCATATTTTATGTCTGTTGGTTTGGAATAATGGTTTTAAATCTTAAAAATGGTTTTTTCATAAAAAATTAATTATTTAATGTATTTTTTAAAAGACCGGTTCATTTAGACCTGATCAGTCCCGGTTTGAAACCTGGTTTATTAGGTGGACCGGTCAGGTCACCAGTTCCGGTTTTTTAAAGCTATGGTCATAATAGAGGTCAGGACAGTGTAGAATGCTGTGGAGTGCCAAGGCACACATATGTAAATAGCATATTTGCAAGCATGTGTCTTCAAAAATTGACTAATTATAATTTATTGTGTGTTTTATCAACCTCCAGATATAAGTTAAAATCTCTGTGCAGTAAAATATGTGTACATTACCCGGATGCGGGTGTCTTTACTAGCTCTTAAGGATGGCATGCGCCATGTCACATGGAGGCAGGGAGAACCGCCGAAGAATGTACATGGAGGCCTGTACAAAGCGCAGGCAATTAATGCAGCAAGTTAATGTTCTTGGTCTGCGGCAAAGGAGGAGGGACGCAGCATTGATGCCGAGCATGGCTGCTCAGGCTATGATGCGAAAGGGGAGAAAAGCCCAAGGCCTTTCCCCCGTGTTAAGACAGCAGGTTATGCATTATATGGATTTTGACATGCCAGTTATGGCGCAGAACTATTCCATTGTTGCCTTCAGTGCTCGTAGAGAGGGCTTTCAGTTTGCAAACATCCAAGGGATTATTGCGTGTCTGGAAGCGATAATTTTGCAAGCCATGCCGCGCAGTCGCGGGGTTCCTAGGCGGGGAGGGAGGTCTGGCACCCGCGTGGTTTTGGAAGACTTATACCCTGTTGAGCCCATTGCTGCTGAGCCACCATCGTCGCCCAGTTCTGAACAGGAGTGCCTCCTCCCACAGGGCACCTACCAGACTTTTAGATTCAGATTTCCAAGCCGCCTTGTGAGACCAGAGGTGGTTGTCACCTTCACCGTATTCATATCTGAAGAAGAGCCCGACCTGTCAAATTCCAGTTCCCCAGCTGCTGAAATTGTCCATGACAGCGATATCCTCATGGGGGATATGGAAGGATTGGTGTATCGAACTCGTCGACATGCGGTCGCCCCAATTCAATCTGCCCCGGTCCAGCAAGCCACACAGGAAACTTCTGGTTATGACGTCTCGGTGCAAGAGATCCTGCCGCCGCCCAATTCCAACAGGGAGATGGATGTCTTCAGCTCCTGTGCTCCGATACAGGGTATTTCTGGATACGCTGCCTCTGTGCAAGAGGTCTTGCCGCCGCCCAATTCAAACACGGAAGTGGACGTCTTAAGCGCTTGTGCCCCAGCAAATCAGGAAGAACCGATTCAGAACGAGGACGGGTTGGTGATTTGGCTCGATTTGCAAGCCCAGATAAAGGAAAGCAAGAGGCTTCAACAGACCAGCAAGTCTAGTTCTCGGGTGCTCTGCTCTGCTTTTTTCTTTCTGTCATGTTGTTGCAAATCATGTTTTGTCTTTGGGTCTATTTTTGTGTCCAGCTTAGTCCTAAGACTCGGTTTAGCCATCGCTGCAAGTCTCAGGCTTCAGATATTTGTTCTTTTTGTCTAATTGTCACTGATGTAAGCTGGATCGGTCCTGCCAGCAACTATGATTCTTTTATCAGTTTGAGTCTAGGTTGCTTAACGTCCAGGAACTATAATGGACTGTGTTTCATGGCTTGGTTAAAGCTTTTTCAGTTTGAGGACTGGCTTCGGTCTCCTCGCGGGAAGTAAACCTTTGTACATATTTTCCTTTCTTTAATATAGCAGTAGTCTTTACTTAGAAAAAAAAAACATATGTGTACATTCAATTTGAATATATACAGGTACCAAATAATTGTGAGTTATGATACATATGCCTTGACATGCCTCACAGACCGAAAGCTATTGTGTGAAGAATATTTGGCTTGTATGAGGAGCTTGTTGCGCTCACCTGAAATTGCAGGTTTATTATTTTACAACAGCATGAGTCTGTGTAATGCTGTTCAGAAATTGTGTAAAAGTAGGCTGCAATGATGCATATATTCCAATTGTGGAAGTCATTGGAGAAAATTGTTGCAGATATGGATTTTGTTGGAGTTTGAATTGGCTGTGCAGTCCCAACAACGTAGCCATGGCTCCATCATAGGATATGAGTTGCAACCAATAGCCTGATTTTCCAAATGATTCTACATGTCAAAATCCCAGAATCATAAAATAAATTATTGTGTTAGGTATGCACAGAATTTGTGATGCTGAATTAGTATTGCTAAGATGTTCTTGGATTTCACAAATTGTATCAACGGAAGCAATAAAAGAGGATTCTAATAAGGATTACATTCTGGTCATCATGATCAGTTTGATTTGGATTAGACAAACCAATTGTGTTAGGGTGATGGTGACCCAACCTTGATTCTTTCACAATGGGCTAGTATGAAACCCATATCTCATTAAAAATTCTTGGAAATATTTTGTAATGACTGATTCTGCCATATTTAGTCATAGTTCCCCATGTAACCACAGTTTCAGGGGGGAACTTTCATTCTCCAATACATACAGCAATCATGAGCTCAGGTTTACATTTGCTAAAGATACATGACAAGAGGCATTACACCTTGCTCCAATGTACAAGGGCACAAAAGTAAAACAGAAAGAAAAAGAAATGGGCAATGAATCTGACCAATTCTGGACCATTTTTTGTTTTTCAGTTCACCATATAGAAATAGATGTCCTGCTGTGTTTCTTTTCTCCTCAAGATACTTCCCAACGTCCAGATCCACTGGCCGCAAACTTAGATCAACAAAAGGAGATTTAGGCCAAAATCTTTCAGTTGTAAAATTTTAAGAATGCTAAGAGTTGGCTAAAGCTGCAACGCAGGAATGCAAATCAACTCTGCCAACCCATGGTTGAATAGAGTTATCCTAGAACACTGCAGGCACAAAATCATCAAGAGCTTTTGATCTAGACTTGTTTACACATGCACCAGAATGCCTAGCCATTCTTCAACAGGAGAACACCATAAGCAAATAGAGTGCACTACCCTAGGAATGAATTTATAGTTCCCAATAAAGTCGAATAATTTTAGCAAGTCCATACTGCTATGCACAAACCCAAATAGTTAATGTGCATTTTGAGATGATTTACTTCTGAACCAAATCAAAATTTAATGTTTCAGACTTGTTTACACATGCCATAATTAGCCTTCTTCAAAGGGGAGCACCATAACTGATTCAAGTGCACTGCCCTAGGAATGAACGTACCTTAGCTCCAGCATCCTGAGTGCACATTTTGCAAAAGTTTTAACCCATTGAATTTATGATTAAAGTTTCCAATAAAGTGGAATTAAGTTTAGCAAATCTGCCCTGAAATACAAAATCCCAAATAGTTAATGTGAACTTTAGAGACTATTTACTTTTTCAGAATCCTGACAACATAAAGAAAAGCTAAATGTTCCTTTGTTAATGGGAGTGAGGGTAGGTGCAGATGCAGGGATGCCACTTTTGAAAGTAGGTTTCATCAAGGCCTATGGATGCACCTCTCGAATATAAATATCAAATATGTAAGCACTGAAAAAACAGAACTGACAGTGTAAAACAGTAAAACTTATTATCAATCTATTAAATGTCATAATTCATTAGCACTCAATAATTATAAATGATAAAGAGTTGTGAGTCAAAATTGTATATTAAATTCAAAATATCAATAGTTGCAGAAAGATTTATAACTTTCAAAGTTTGAAGCATACAAAATATACTCAAAGATAATAGCCCTAAATCAGTGCTGCCAATCAATGTCACATGGTTCGGGTTCAAGTTCGAATTCAACAATGATTAAGTTTGAAACTTTCAAAGTTTGAAGCATACAAAATATACTCAATGATAATAGCCCTAAATCAGTGCTGCCAATCAATAACACATGGTTCGGGTTCAAGTTCGAATTCAACAATGATTAAGTTTGATTCGAATTAGAATTTTCCAGTAACGTTTGAATGAGGTTTGCCATTAAATTTGACTATACTCAATTGACAAAAACATTTATAGTTTTAAAATGTTTGAATTAGAAAATTTAAATAATAATAATAATAACAAAAACAAGAATAGTAATCTAATATAAGGTAACAACCTAACCAGATGCCAAATTGATATGGGACACCCCTATGAAATGTACATACCCTGCTTCCCTCCAGATTCAACCTTCTGACCTCCGGAAAGACATATTCTTAACCGTTAGGCCCACTCAAACAACATTTCAAATAATGTTATAGACTGATCCTACTCACCCACATAGTCTATCAAGTCTAAGTTGTATTCTTACTCTTAGACCTTGCTGAGTCTCATTCAAAGGATAATAGTTGAAAAGCGTTATATGATTGGTTCATCCAACCCACATAGGCTACTTCATCATACCCATTTTCTACAGATGAGTTATTGATATACATAACCATACTTTATAACCAAACAGAAAAAACACCACAAATGCAGAAAGACATGTAATTCTGTTACTCTATTCTCAAATTATGGCAGAAAATATAAGGTTCAAGTACTGTATGGAAAAATTTAAATTTGAATTAACAATTACAAAGCTATGGATATATTCCACAAACAATATAATACAACAAAATGTTCCACAACTCTAATGCAAATATCTGAGGTCAAAAAAATTCCGTAAGAGACTTTAAAAAAATAAGACTTGACTTTTAAATTTTGTGTTGAGCAAATAAAAATTGTATATTTTATAAAATTTTAAAAAATGAATAGTATACTGCATTATAAATAAGTTTATTAACCCCAAAATGTCACTAAATGCAAGAATGGCTCTCAGATTTACTATACCTTGTATTCCGTGGGCGAGATTTATTGACAAAAATATCACACAGCATTGAAGCGAAGTTTGCACCGCATGTCTTTGGGGCCAGAGAGCATAGATAGAAGACAAGAAACTGCATCCAATGTTGTATGGAAAAAACTAGTCAAACCAGTGAACAATACCAACCTAATATTAAGACATAAAAGTAATACAGCAATAAATAGGGATGTATTTTGCTTGTAAAAGAACCCAACTCTTGTACATTCATACCAATTATTCCAATTACCGTTCAATCAATCAAACTATAAAAAAGCATCACTGTTGTCCCATTTATTTTAGACTGGCTGATTTGCATATGAAGAATTTGAAGATAATAAAAAACACGAATGATTTTCAGGATAACGATAAAGCTGGCAAGACACAGGAGGCCACCTAAATAGAAATGCGATGAACTGGAAAACAAAGGAATTGACAGCCAAATTTTTCAAGAATGTGTCCCCCAACAAATGGGAAAACAAATATTCCATGAACTACAGTACATCCACTGCATAGTACAAACAGCTATTATACGCTGTAGAAAAATGTGTCCCCAAGGACAATGAGCTTGTACCTGGATGTTGACAAACAATACCAATTGATCAAATTAGCACGACTCTACTTTCTGGCCAAAGCTAAATATAATGGATAGGACATTAAGATTAAGCCACATTAAGTTTGGTATCATTTCTCCAAGCTCTGCCCTATTTGACACTTGGAAATCAATCAGGAAAATAGTCTACAAGTAAATTGAGAATGACTTGCCACCTTAACATTAACCCGATACAATTATAGAAAAAACTCAATGTTATTCAAAGTGCTGAGTGACACGTCCCTGGTGTGCAGCTCAATTGGCAATCAACGTGATATAAGGTATTGTGTAGAGTGTAAACTAGGAAATCCCAAGGATCAAATCCCCTGGAAGTAACCCGGTCTATGGAGAGGAGAACAGGTTGTAGGTCGCCCCAGAGGTATAGTGGTAGTGATCAGAATAGTCTACAAGTAAATTGAGAATGACTTCCCACCTTAACATTAACCCGATACAATTATAGAAAAAACTCAATGTTATTCAAAGTGCTGAGTGACACGTCCCCGGTGTGCAGCTCAGTTGGCAATCGACATGATATGAGGTATTATGTAAACCAAGAGATCCAAGGTTCAAATCCCCCGGAAGTAACCTGGTCTACGGAGAGGAGAACAGGTTGTAGGCCACAGACATATAGTGGTAGTGATCAGAATAAACGCCATGTCATGCGAGTATGTTAAAATTGGGAACTGGGGCCAAACTCCACATGGGTCATCTTATTTATGACAGCTGATATTTTCTTGGATTCCTCTCTCTAAGAGGTGTAGGATTGATCTAAAGATCATCCGATTCTGACATGTACAAATGAAGTTATGAATTTATTTTGATTATGGTCAAATTGTCAAGGTCGGCCAGCAAACTTATGTAGGCCAGAAACCCAACAGTCACGTCAATTCATCCTCAACGTTGGCATATAAATATAAGGTGACTTAGCCTCCTTTGGACACACTCATCTTCACACTTCTCTCTCTCTCTCCTCATTGATTGAGTATGGATTTCTGGGCCTATCTCTCTCCACAAGTCCGAAATTTCAGAAGAGCTATATTTCAGGAGACCGAATTTCTGGACTGTTTGACCAAGTGTTGACCAGAGTTGACTGCAGCTAAGGCTGACCGCAGGTGGGTTGTTTAACCAGAATTTGACTGTTTTGAGGGCTGTTTTATCTTGCTATTTGGAGGCCGAAGTTGACTAAAGTTGACCAATATGCTGAGGGTCAAATCTGCCCTGTTGACCAGTGTTGGCATTTCTGGTTAGGGCTCTTTTGCTGCTGTTATAAATTACCAGATTTGTAAATTGTACTCTCTCGATACTGAACTATTGAAGACTAAAAGAAGATTTGATAAAAAAGTTTACCCACATTGGGGTTTGTCCCTGAATAGTGCCATATTTTATGTCCTCTTGTCTTGGCTTGTCTTCTATTATTTATGTTTATGTTCTAATCACATTTTAATGTCATGTTGATGTGATTGCTAATCTGAATATTGATACTGGGCTAATAAAGAAATTGAAGTGACATTGCTCTAAAGCATAAAACATACAATTGTTGCCTAAAATTAATAGAGTATGAGCCCAACCCAGTTGCTGATTCCTCTAGTTACAAAAAAAAAAAAAAAACACGTTGAGTAACACAATTTTTTGCAGCTCACTATTCTATAAAACTAGCACAGAGCCCTCTAAATGCAGCTGAAGTTCACATTTGTCTCCAATATTTGACACATTGACCATTTGTGTGAACTCAGGATATGCATCCTCAAGCTTTACAATCTCAAGTGGCATATCGTACCTGCATTTAAATAGGTTTGTGCTTGTTTCAATAGTCACTGGACCTAATGCAACATCTGGATTCATTGTACCACTAGATTCTATGCACGAACGCACCAAGAGTTTATGAATCACTCCCCACTTCCAACTGGGCTGTAGAATACACCTCACTTCTCCTAGAGCGATGAAATAGATAACAAAAATCTTTGCAGATGAAAACTCAACCACAAGCTTGCAGTTTTTCAATATCAAGAAAGAAAATTAGCTATGTTGCACGGATTCGCGAACCCGTCCCGGATTCTCGTCCCCAAGTACCGGATTCAAGTACGAGTGCTTTTGAGAAAAACCCATAAGAACTGGGTTCTTCTATGAAGAATCAGGTTCTCCATTAAAATACAATTGGGTTCTTTTGTCTTGACGTGTATGGAGAACCCCAATGATGGGTACCTAGAATCCCAAAATCGGGTTCTTTGGGGTTCATTTTAGTTTCTATTTTTAGGTTTTTAATTATTTTAATGGACCTCCCCTAATATTCCAGGTAGCTAGAGGAATAGGAGTACTTATGCCTTTATCCATTCAATTAAGAGAAATACATTGGGCTTAAAGAAGGCAAAAAACTTAGTGTACATTCATAGCACACTTCATCTCATATCTCGAAAAGACCCTAGGTACAAGGAGGGTCCTTTCAAGAGATGGGACCAATACACAGATGATATTATGTGTGCAGACGTGGAAGTACAACCACATGGCCTTATTGAGCTACCTCCGATTGCTATGGATGAGCAAGACCCTCGAGATGAGAGTGAATCCCACCTAGAGAGCATGCTAACTGAAAATCCAAGTGATGCCGATGACCTGGCTTGAGGAAGCCATTGTTCACTATTAACTATTTTTATTTTAGTATTTTAAAATTTCCTAGTTCATGTTTGGAAATGCCTTAAGACAAATTTTGAATGTAGTATGATAATGGACATATATCATGATTCTTGTAGATATGTAGACTCCAATTTGCACTTGATATCAAACTAGAAATTTTGAAATTTCAATGTGGATGTTGAATGTTCAATGATGTGCATGTTTAAATCTTTAAAGTTTCAAACATAAATATTTTAGTTTTCTTGTTTAAAGTTGAAAAAAA